>CAJNJA010012027.1:0-13345 GCA_905231915.1 Symbiodinium necroappetens | reverse complement strand
ACGACTACTAGTACGACTACGACGACGACTACGACTACGACTACGACGACGACGACTACGACGACGACGACGACGACGACTACTACTACTACTACTACTTGTTTTCTATTATTATCCGTGTGCCAGGTGCCAGCCTGTCGGAGTTTCCGTTTGCTGGACATACAACAACCCCGAGGTGAGGAGTTCCTGGGTTTTGGATGGGTCCCCAGTGGATGAGACAAGAGACATTGCCAGGTTCAAGACTTGATCGCTCGGGAGACATGGCTATGGGGCAAGGCAGGGTCAGCACCTTGAGCATTTTTTGCAGCCCGTGCTGCGGAGGGTCGAGACAGTTGTGGTCCCATGAAATCCACCAGCACCATGCCCGAGCCCACAGTCAGAGATCGGTGTCTTTCGAGCAGCCACTCCTCAGAATTTGTTTCGTTCAGGTCGGATCATGGGAACTCCTCAGGTCGGCTGCTGCGGAAGCAGCGGGGACGTTCGACGCTACTTTGCTTACAGCATGACAGCATGATGTCACAGGACGCAGCAATTTCCGCTGCATCTTCGAAAAGTTGAACCAACTGTTGGCTGCGGCCTCGGTCTTGACACCAATGACCAAGTCTGTCCCCTTTTTTACCATGCGCCCGTGTCTGCAGGCTCCACCATTGCAACTCGAGGCAAAGGTTGTCTCAAGAAGAACGGACGCCATGGTTTGCATCAGCCATGAGGATGCGGAGCTCGGCAAAGCCAGGCGGCATGAAGAACGTGCCGGCGCCCGAGACCGGCATGCGTGTTGGATGCGGCTGGCCCTCTTGCAGTGCAGGCTGCTGCTGTTGCCAGGGATGCCGTCTCCACGAGCAGGGCCCTCGCGGCTAAATGTTGCGGCGCTGTGATGTGCAGCAGACACAAGACGTCTGTGGCGATGGGTGAGGTTTCATGTACGCGATATTCGGCACAGAGCACTCCCTGCTTTTTGTTTCCGGTCTCAGAGAGAAGCCGTGTCGTGCCCGATCCCGCCAGGATCGATCGGGACGGGATCCGAGAACGTTTTGCCTTTGGCCTAGTTTCGACCTCTGACCGATGGGTATTGTTTCGAGGACCATGCCAAGAAGGTCTTCTCCAGTGACTCCGAAGTGCCGCTTTACATGGGGATCGGGTCTCAGACTTCGAGATGTCTGGCTGGCCTATAAACTCCTCTCGCCACCAGGCGACACCCCATCCGGCAGGATCCTGCCGGTGGAGGCTCAGAGCCAGAAAGCGTGCTCTCCCGAGTGCCAAGAGGGAAGATTCCAGAACTTCCAGGGCTTGTAGGCTGCCGGGATCTCTGCAGGTTCTTTGGAAGAACTTCCAGTGCGACCTCAAGGCCTGGCCGCCGGGAGCCCTGCCGGGAGGCGCTGCAGCGAGCACCGCCTGAGGTTGTGCCATACAAAGTGATGGCTTCTATCGCCGGTATAGCCGTTTCAATATTGTTTTGGGGTGGCGACCTGAGAGATGCTCGTTTGGGAGTGGCGAAATGGATCGTGGACGCGCGGAAGGCGTCTTCTTCTACTTTCCCTTCGCGGTGTACGAGGCACTTGGTTGTATGGCCTTCAGCTGTCCCGGCGCGTTCGGCCTGTGGCATTGCGAGGCATGGTCTTACTCTGCACTGAGCCAGGGACTTCTAGAGGGGCCTGGAAAGCACCTTGTTCGCTGTGTCACGCCGAGGCCAGCCGACCGACTTTGCATCGGAGACAACTTTCAGCCTGCTGGTAGTGGCCGCATGTCAGCATGCAGGGTGATCATGAGATCGGCATCGTAGGACCTTCACATGGAACTGCACTCCCGCAAGCAGCGCATGTCTGTGGTTTCAGGTTGGCAACCAGCTCTTGTACTTGCTTTGCGACAAAGCCTCCAAGCATATCGGCTTTCGTTTCGCTTCGCGCTCAGCTGAGACAGGGGATGCATGGTTGCAGCTTGGATCTTGTGCCCGAGAGGCAGATTTCGGCGCAAGGGATGTAATTCAGCACGGTTTCCCGTGGTTATCCAATGAGGACTCGGTTTCACTTGTATTTAATGTTGAAGTTCGTTTGCAACTGCGCACGCCAGCTGTTTCTTTGTTCCGGAGTGGTTGGAGAAAGTCGGTTGGCCGGACGCCTGGTTGGTCTCTTGCCTGGAGGGTCCCAGTGCGAGCACCGACTGGGTAGTTTCTTGCGGCACTCACGGAGAAGTCAGTAACAGCTTGCCTGTTGTCCACGGGGATAGCACCTGCTTTATGTCAATGACCTTCAACTTGCTATTAGTGTTCATTGTTCATCTAGGCACACGAAGCTCGAGCGCTCAAATGCAAGGCGCACGGAGAACTATGGACGCAAATCCAATTTCCGAGAATGGCGGTTCGTCTATCCTGACCGATCCTGCGTTGAACACTCCTCCAAACCCAGTACCGAAACGTCAGAAGAAAACTGACATCTGGAATCATCCAACCTGGCTTCAGCTCCTGAGGCCAGTCAGGAGCTGGCTGCCTACACGGGCCTTTACACGCCAGCAGCCCCAGACTTCAGGCGTCAGGTGCTTGTGGGAGTCGGGGTGGCTCTGATGGCACCTCCGGATGATCTTGGGATCGCGACAGAAGAAGGCATAGCCACAATCCTGCATGTTGCCACTCACCCATGACGGGCAGGGCAAGAAGAGTTAGGATCAAGTGTCGCAGTAAGCCTTTTCTTCTCGCAGCGCTCTGACTAGCATTTCAAGTGCTCGGCTCCGACATCGTTGCGCCAAGGCCATGTCAAAGAGCCGCAGCACATGAACCAATGAAGTTCCAAGGATGGCTTTGCTGTCCAACATGTTCATCGACATGTGGATCCTGTGGTACACGACGACCACAGCGACGGAGAATCTGGGTCCTCCAAGCCCGCAAGGCGATAGAAGCCATGAGATGCACTTTTCCTCCAGGCCTCGAGGTGACATGGCGCTCGTTCCTCCTAAATCAGGAAGAGCCGGGTGCTCAGAAGACTTCAAGCCGCGGCGGACTGCCACCTGTCATGTGCCTGGAGGCGAGTGAGTTTTCCACTTCGGGTTGTGACCTTAGCCGGCCTTGTTAGCAGATGTTAGCAGGCCTCAATGAAGCGACTGATGACTGAGGCCAAGTTGGGCGAACGCCTTTATGCCTACAACTTTCCCTCTTGCTTCTTGCTGCCCTTCCTGCCAGGATCTCTGAGAGAATGCGTTGTGCTCACGTGGTGCTGACTTGCAGTAAGACTGAGGTGTGAAGCCTTGCTGGCGCCCTGGTGTGTGCAGTCCAGGAACACGGCCACCACTGATGCTACCACATGTTACGACTGAAGTGACGGAACTGCTTTGACGGTCAATCTTCCTTCACTCCCTCCAACTCGACAGATCGGTTGACGAACAATGCAAGAGAACCGACGATGTCAACCAAAGATTGTAGACTTCTGTATGTGTGCACACGAATGTTCTTCGGGATTGAAACTTTGCGCAGGAGTATTTGCTCGATCTTCGCTCTAGTACAGTTTGCATCGGCTTGTTGATGCATGCAGCCTCAAAGCAAATTGGCGGCTCATACCAGCTCTTTATAGCCCTGATTTGGATACTTACTGTTCGCAAGCCGACGGAAGCCCCTGCCTCTGAGCGGGAGGCCTCTCCGCCAGTCAGGATCTCTTCGGCGTCCAGGCGTCCAGCAGCTCCTGTTTAGGGAAGGAGCGGTTTTCAGGGCCGAGCAGTCCTCCAAGACCTCGGCCTACTGCTTCCACCAGGGCACCGGCTAGCCGTTCCAGCATGTTTCGTCGCCGAACGGCTTGATACAGCGCTTATATACGACACGACGAAAAAAGGAGTGCATCGTGTGAAAGTACAGTTCTGGATCAACGTCGGTCGGAGTGCTCTGTATGTTGCTGGCTTCCTTTGAAGTTGAATGGAATTCTAAGTTAGGTTTGGCCAGCGGCATGTTTGCAAGTTTCAGGGCACAGGCTTCGTTGTCTCGTTCCTGTTGTTGGGTTCAAGTACTAACCTGCTACTGAAGCCCAGGAAGCGCTCTCGTGCTTCCCGGCATGTGCACTTGACAAGAGACGAATATGTAGTCGAGCTCAAGTGTCAAAGCCATCAGGCCACATGTTGTGCAATGTTGGTCAATGACGACACTCACCCGAGCCTTAACGGCTACTCATACCAAGGTTCGCGGTAATCCTGCCCTACCACGTGTACAGTAAGCTGGTGGGATCGCAGCCAATCAGCCTCCGCCCCAGAATCGAAGCAACGTGTGGAAACCTGGACATGCTCGTCATCGACAAAATTTCAACATCGCTTCAGTCCTCAATAGTGTTGCAGCAACCTGAGGTCAAAGGGGCGCAGATGCTTGCCTCCTGCGACAAGCTCAGCTTGTGGCCGGACTGCATGCCTGCAAGATGCCATTTTCAGAAAATGCCAGAAGCTGGATGTTTGTTTGTACGTGGGGGCTGCGGAGTTTGCATCATTGCAATGCCGAAGAGCGGGCTCGCTGGAGCATCTGCTATCTGAGTCATTTGAGGCCGATTACTTTCGACATGGCACGCTACGCAGACGTGGTCCAAGCCTTGGCTTGGGGGCATACTGTAGTGGCCTCCTCGACCCGGTCATGCTGAGATTTGCTGTGCGCTGCAGGTCCTCAACATGACCCAAGCTACGGTGTCGCTTTTCTTCTCTCCAGGCTCTGACTAGTCAGTTGCCGCAAGACACGTTGATATGGATTGATGGCTGCGACGCTAGAACTCGAAGTAAATTTTCCTCTGCTTGACGTTTTGTTGTACCTCCCCACGGCCGACGGCGAGGAACCGATGTTGCTGTCAGGGTTAAGGACGGCTGATTGCCAGAATGCAGCGCGGTGTGGTGTTCTTAATCTAGGGCGTAATGACGTAATGCTAATACCCACTAACTCGAGATGTTCCCTCCAGTGAAGGCTATGTGTGGCCTACATTCATCTTCTTGTTCTTCAGCCACCTCTTTGTCTATGCTTCGCGCCTGGATCTCGTGCATGTCATCTGTGTCTCAACAGATCCGCACTGAGGCATGGGATCATTACCGGGTGCTGCGGCATGTTGCTGGCTCTGCTTCTCCGAATCTCTCGCGTGAAAGTGCGCTGACGGCGTCATCTTCCCCCATCAGGTGCGACAATTCCGTTTTTCCTCGTATCGAACAGAGAAGGCTGGCCCTGGGGCTACAAGATGTTTTCAAGATTTGGAGGGCATCGTATGGCATCGTGGCAGAGTGCAGATGCTGCATGTTGCAACACCCCTGCCGTGTGCCCGCGTGTCAGCCCAAGACGGGAACAGTGGAGTCAAACAACTCATGAGAAGCGGGCCTTGTGGTTGAGCTAACGCGAGATCGAGTGTAAAGGAATGTGTGGGGCAGACGAATCATACATACATATATATATATATATGTACATGACCAAGTGTTCTGTTCGTGTTGTCAGTGGAGTAATTACAGTAGAAGGAGCGCCGGTAGAGCAAGGGAGACAGCTATGCCGAGCATCGCCATCGGGGCACGGGGGGAGGAGGAGGAGGAGGACCCCGAGAATGAAGAGGACGAGGATTTGCCGCCCTCTCCGCCCAAAAATCCACCACACCTTCGTGTGCTCTTCGTGGACATCGAGGGCGTCCTGGCTCCACGGCCAGACCCGCGGCTCCTCACCGTCCAGGCGTCCCAGTGCGTCTTCCTGCGCCGCCTCCTTCAGCGGACGGGTGCCCATCTCGTGCTCACCACTGCCTGGAGAAAGCATGGGGCATATGTCATCGAAGTCCTGAGCAACTTTGGGGTCTTCGAGGGCATCTCCAGGCCGGAGGTCGACTGCACGCCTTTCAATGCAGATGCGTCGCGGAGGGATCTGGAAATCCTACAGTGGCTAAACAGCCATCGCGGAGAAGTCGCTTCCTGGGCAGTGCTGGACACTCGTGACTTGCTGGGCTTTGCCTCGGCCCCACGACTGCAAGGACATGTAGTTCAGGTTGATGGCGAGAAGGGCCTTCAGCCAGAGCATCTTGATGCAGTGGCAGCGATCCTGGGAGAGCTACCGGACCTCGGTTCTTGTCCGGTTCCACCAGCAGTTCCGCCAGCACCTGCAGCACCCTCTTCCACCCCGTCCACCTCGGCTTCGGCATCTTCACCCTTTTCACACATTCCCATGGATGAGGGGCTCGTTTCAAAGATGCAGGGTGCGCTGGCTTTGCTTTCGACGCTGCCCGAAGAGGGATCAGCCTTTCGGCCGCCGCAAAGGTCCAAGGAGCTTCGATGTGCTCCGGACACAGAGTTTGATGCAATCTCCTTGCAAGCCAAGCATAAGTTCTCATAGTTGGCATGAAGAGTGTGGAGCCTGGCACAGCAGCTGCTCCATAAGCGAGGCATAGCGAGCCATGGAAAGGGAGCCGGCCAGCTGATTTCTAGTCATGTGCCGCACACCAGCTACTACGTCAGCTTGCTGTGAAGAGGTTGCGCAGCGGCTTCTGGCAGTGCCCGGGGCAAGCCTGGAGCTTAAAGACTATGGCGGGCCAAAAGCCTCAACTTCCTCGCTGAGGGCTAGCTGGGCACCTTTGCCCGCGAACAACATCGCACGGCGTCCGCTGAGGTCTAGCGACCTGCGTGATGTTCCAGCTCTACCAGGCACCTCGCGCGCCAACGTGCGTCTAGGTTTATGCAGAAAGGAAGTCCAGGTCTCCAGGTCAGGTGCAGAGAATGTGAAGCCCTGCTCAACTTAAAGTTCACGCAGTCGACTGCATTTAACTGTCGGTACCTGGTCCTCAGTAGATATTGCTGTCAGATTGACGGCTCGTTTTCGGAAGCCCAAGCCCAGGTACAAGCTGTCATGGCCCCAGAAGCGCCACAGCGACAGCTGGCTTATTGCTTCTCTGTCTTAGTCCAGAGGTGCGATTGTTAGCGGTGGCCAGTGGCAGTGTTGCAAACGAAAGGGGCGGAAGCAGGTGGCAAAGGTCTTGTATCAACAGGTGCCCATAAGTCCGGATGCTCTGATGCTGCCTCTCTTGCGATTCTCCTGCTGCAACAGAGAGTCGTTTCGAAGCGCACAGGGACCCGTCATCTCAGTCATCCACCGCTTCATGGGCTGGGTGGACTCGGCTGTGCAGGTTCGACCCACAACAAAGTTTGCGGCCGTGGTCACCCTCTCCGTCCCGGCCCTGCTTCACATCGCTCTGTATATGCTCCAAGCTCAGACGCTTCAGCCAGCCTTTCGACAGAATGGGAAGCAGAAAGACAAACTGCCAGTAAGCCATGAGGCTAGTCCTGGAGTATGCCGTGCCGTGGCTGGGTCGCACGGCGCATGTGCCTGCAATGCAGCGCTACAGCGAGGCTCTCTCAGCAAGAATTGCAGGGAGCAAGCCTTGTTTCACTTCCCGAGCAGGTGGCAAAGATCTTCCCCGGGAACTTCTTCAACATGAATCCTGTTCACTGTTTGCGGTCGAGGCCGCTCGGGCACTGCTGGTGCATACATACGACTGCCTGCATTTGCGCATCGGTATCCTTCTGTGCAGCATTGAAGATGGAGAGTGGGCCACGTGTCGCGACTAGAGGTACCTTCATAATCATCAACCCCCGTGCATCTTCTACCAGATCGGCAAGGATTGCTCGGGCTGGTGCATGTCTTCGTCATGCTGCTAGCAGGTAGGTGGAGTGTGATTTCCAACGGAGGGCGTCCCAGCCTCTATGAGCGACGTCGACTGCACGTTGCGGGTGCTGGGTGCAGTGGACAGGGCATGTAGCTACACGCCCCTGCTTTAAAATCCTGTGAAGGCGCAGAGTCTGGATGTAGGGAATCTGGCAACAAGGAACAGAAGCGGAAGCGCGCCGGAAATAGCAAAGCACTTGCCTGACGGCCTACGTGACGCGGCCGGAAGGAACATCTCCTGGAGCCTAATCCCAAGCTGGGATTGTTCTACAGTGCTCCGGAGTGGAACAACGTGCGTACCTCAGCCAAACATGACGTGGAGCCTTTGATGCTGCTAACACTACAATACCGTACCAACACGACTGCATCCTGGGCTTGTTTTGAAGCTTGGTTCAAAGGAGAAGACCTCCACGTTTCTGGAACTGGCACAGCCGCTGTTCCCAGACCGGCGCGGCATGCACACCGGACACCACTCAGAGGCAGCTTCAGAAAGGCATCGCCCGCTCGCAAAGGTTTGCCCGAAAGTCGCTCGGCGGAGCTTTGGCGTGGGACTTTGGACCAAGCAGGAGAAGGCACAAATCGAATTAAATTTTCCGTTCGTGCTTACTGAGGCCATGGCACACCCACGCTTCGTTTGGGGCCTCGGGGGGAGTGGCTTTTTTATCCCTGGTTCTTAGTAGGGAATGGGGGAATGGATCCCTATGATAGTCCCTTAAGGCCCCCTTATAGTAGTCCCAATAACCCATTCCCCCATTCCCTACTAAGAACCAGGGAGATTCTCGTTGCCCTTTCTTGAGCTCTTGGGGGCCGGACTAAGGCGCTGCAAGAGAGCCAGGAGGCGCCCCAGAGACTTCCTAAAATTCGACTCCAAAAATCGGGCGCAGCTCCGATTTTTGCGGTTTTTTGGTGCGTTGTTTTTATGGTTTTTGGTGTTACCTGTTGCCTCCTGGTGTCTGCCGACTGCCGTGAGCTCCGCAGCTTGCCGCCTTGTTCCCCCGATGGCCCGATCATGCCACCGAAGAAGCTGGTCTTGAAGATCGATCGCAGCATCCATCTGAAAATTCTCCATGAGGACGATCAGGTGCTTGCAGTGGCGAAGCCATTTGGAGTGCTAGCTCATCCCTCACCGGGCTTTTGGGAGAAAGGCACCATAGCGCATGCTGTGGTGGACAGAATGCCTGCAGAAATGTTAGAAGAGAGGGGCAACCATAATGAATGGGACAGCTTCATCCCTCGCTGCATCGTGCATCGCCTGGATGCTGGCACGACTGGTGTGATGATCATGGCGAAAAGTATCACATCAGCGTCTCATCTGGCACAACAGTTCAGAGCTGCCGACTTCATGTACCATGCACCCCTAGGAAAGAAGGTCTATGTGTCTCTGCTTCTGGGCGATCCAGGCGGGGCTGCAGAAAGGAGGGATATAACAGTGATGCAGAGCATCGGCCGACATCCGAAGAACGGCCGGCTCTGGGCGGTTGTTCCAGATGGCAAGCAAGCTAAGACGGTCATCCGCGTGCACGCCTTCAGCAAGAAGCACTCGCTTAGTCTTGTAACAGCTGAACTTTTCACAGGTCGAACTCATCAGATACGGGTGCACTGCTCCCATTTGGAGGCGCCCGTCGCAAATGACAGTCTCTATGCACCAGCAAGCAAGAACAAGGCCTTTCAGCAGTCGTTGGAGATAGCATTGCCCAAAGGGCGCCAGTTGCTGCATGCATGGGCGCTTGATCTGGATCACCCAACACGGGAACGTGGCGCCTTGCGGCTTCGAGCACCACTTCCGGAGGACATGGCTGCAATTGTGAAGAAAGTTTGGCCGAGCCTGGCATTGGACCCTACATCTTGGCCTGGGATGCCAGCGAGATTGCAGTCAGATGCTTCCCCGACCGGATGTGCTTCTCCACAGATCGTTCAATCTGAGCCTCAGACGCCCAGCAGCATGTAGGCGTGCTGACTTGATGTTGTAAAGGCCGTCAGACAAGCAAATCTTTGTAAGGGCGCTTGTTGTGTTGAGCCCTGTTGAGCCCAGTCCCAGAGGATCCGTGATTTCCCCAAGCATCCTGCAAAGTGGGAGGCTGACGCCACGTCAGATGCGCTGGCTGGAGTGGTGGGAGTCGTCGGACGAGGGCCGGAGATGGACATGTGAGCGGGACCTTTGGGAAGAACAGCGGCAGAAGCGACCGAAAAGCCACTCTCGGCGGCTGCAGTCTTCCGCTTCAGCGTCTTGAGTCTTTGGTTTCGACACTAGAGTGCCACTGGCAGGCCTTGACCGAGGGCAGGGACGACCAAAGATTGCCTTCTGCTTAGAAACTTCTCGCTTTCGGGCGGCTTCCGTGAATGTGATGAAGGCTTCCAGGGCTTGGGGCTGCTCGAAACATGACCTTCAACATCCTGCAACCAAGGGACTCCCCTCAGCCTTCACCTGAGGCCTCAGGCGGTCCTTGAGTGGATGTCACCCAAATTTAGGTGTCTCCATGGAAGCTGAAGCATAGCCTTCTGCTCGCAGGCAGCGGGGCCCTTGCAAGCGAAGCCTCGCCGCAGTTCGGCACTCGGCCACCGACCCCCAAACCTTGCAGCTGCACATTAAGTCAAGTTCCAAGGACCGCAGCAGGTCTGGGCAGTGTCCTCAGGACGGGGAAGGTCGTCGGAACTTGGCACAAGCTTCTTGGGCCAAGGACCGGCAAGAAAAACGCGGAAGAGCATGGTCACTTTTGCAGTGCGGAGGGCTCAGCTCAGCCTCTGACCACGCCGGAAGCAAAAGGCCCACGGACCTATGGAAAAGTGCCAAGGGCCCAAGCGGACGACGAGCCAGAGTAAGCGGCGCAGTCGCGAGCTAGCAGGCTGTGACATGTCTGCCGCATGACCGCACTCACTAAGAGCCAAGATTTTGCCACTGGAATCCATAACCAAAGAGGCTCAAGCGGGCCCAAGCCTTCAAGAGGCTCCTGATGCAAGATGAGCTGGTGCCATTCACGATCCAGGTGTCCTTCCTTCTTGGAGGCGGCGAGAGCATCATGGCCAGAGATTCCGAGTTGGTCCGAGATCTGAAAGCTCGACTTTGCGCGCTGCGGAAGATGGAGCTGGAGGCGGTGAAGCTGATTTTCCAGGGCGAAGCGCTGCCAGAGGATCGGACTCTGAAGTCCCTGGGAGTGGGCCCGAAGGCCACAGGCACCCCTGTTCTGTATGCGATTGAGGTATTTCAAGGTGCAGCCCGTGGCCGGGGCGAAAATCACGGAGGGCCTGGCTTGAGCGGCTTGAGGGTTGTCAACTTGGCAGGTGGTGAGCTGACTGTTCCTTGCCAAAGTTTCGACACGGTCCTTAAGCTCAAGCTGGCACTCCAGCCGAAGCTTGAGCTGCTACCTGCACTGATGCGAATACTCCATGGCGGTCGTGAACTCCGTGATGAAGAAACTCTCGACTTCTACGGTATTGCAAGCACATCCACGGTTTATCTTCTCCCAAACTGTGCCAGCGAAGCGCCGGGGGAGCTCCCCGAACCGGAGCCCAAATCGCCAGTAGAGGGCTTCGGCATTGCTGGCATTAACCCAGGCATGCTTATCGAGAGGAGGATCGACAGCTTTTGGTTTCCTGCTAAAGTCCTGAAAGTGACGAAAGACAATATTCTGAAAGTTGACATGCAATACCTGGATGACGGGAATGTTGAGCATGGTGTTGATTGGGTGGAATGCCGCCATGTATTGGGATCCGTGTAATCTGTGCCGCCGGCCTGAATCTTATGAGTTGTTTCACTTCGAGCTTAAGCTCTGAGGCTTACACCCTCACGACTTGCTGCCAAAAAGCTTTGCTCATCTTAATCATAAGGAGCTGAGCCAGTGAGGCGGCTTATGAATAGTAACGGTAGTAACCAGAGCCCAACGCGGACTTACAGCTGCACAGCTGTTGTGCAGCCACCTGAAGCTGCGCGGGCAAGTGTACAGTGTCTTGGACGCCAGCTTCTGATTTTCCTCCGGAGGGCATGGCAAGAAACAGCGAAGGTGCCACAATCTTCCATGGTTCACTTGCTGTTTGGTTTTAGGAAGTTGAGAGCTTTGTATTTGACACGAGTGAGCATGAGTGACCGACATACAAACCGGCCCGTTGTTTTGGGAGCTGGGAGCTATGGTCTGTTTTTATCACCGTAGCTTTGCTAGCCTCCCTGTGTCGACGCAGGTGATTGCGCTGCTTTGGAGAACAACTGCTCGGCTGGTGTCGCATGTGAAAAATCACCTGGTCTCTGCGGAAACACACGGCTAGAGTTGTCAATTCCAGTGCTTGCAAGGACTGTGACAGCTTTGCACATGTTCTGCAAGGTTCCTGAGTGAAACCCTGTGGGGCAGTCTGTGAGTGCAGTTGTGCTGTGAGAGTTTGCTGTCAGACATCTTGGGAGCAAAGTATTCCGGTGATCGTCCGTGGGGGGAGGGGGGGGGGGGCAAGCCTGAAAACCTGAGTATCCTTGTTTCTATCCACCAATCCGCCCCCCTCTCAGCGGTGGTAGCGAGAGTGCCCTCCTCGTCGCTGTGTCTTGGTTGAGTATTATTCGTGCAGATGGGGTGGTTGTGATGGCGGCTGGTGGTGGTGGTGGAGGGGGTGGTCGTACTGGTCGTCCTCGTGATGGCGGTAGTAGCAGCAGCAGTAGTCGTCTTTATCGTGGTCGCAGGAGAGGCTGCCTGCCGGCAGGGACGGCAGTCGCTTTGTCATCCAGCTGGTGGTGGTGGTAGTGGCAGTGGCAGTGGTAGTGGTAGTGGTAGTGGTAGTAGTAGTAGTGGTAGTAGTAGTAGTAGTAGTAGTACTAGTACTAGTACTAGTACTAGTACTAGTACTAGTTCTAGTAGTACTAGTACGAGTACTAGTAGTAGTAGTAGTAGTAGTAGTAGTAGTAGTCGTAGTAGTCGTAGTGTCAGTAGTGTCAGTGGTAGTGGCTGTAGTAATACTAGAAGAAGAACAACAAGTAGTAGTAGTAGTAGTAGTAGTAGTCGTCGTCGTCGTAGTAGTAGGAGTAGTAGTAGGAGTAGGAGTAGGAGCAGGAGTAGGAGTAGGAGTAGGAGTAGGAGTAGTAGTAGAAATGTAAGAATAAGATATAGAGCATATGGATGAGTATAAGTGGTTAGTAGTAGTATCAGTATTAGTATGAATAAGCGTTATTTGATGTTCGTATCTGTATTATTGGCATGTTAAGTGTTACCATTTTTCGTCTTATTGTTATTGCTAAAGTCTTTCCATTTGTGTTAGTAGTCGTCGTCGTCGTAGCAGCAGTAGCAGAAGTAGGTGGAGGAGCAGCAGCAGCATTGACACACGCACGGGTGGGCGGGTGATGCAAGATAGAGCAAGGGTGAAACAGGAAACAGGAGGTCTCACGAGAACAGCAAAGTGGCCGCAATGATCCGAGTGGGACTTCGCGGGTTTCAACCTCTTGCAGCAGGCGGCTCAAACCAGAGCAGTACTCTCCGAGCACATGAGTTATGGATTGGTCGCTAGTCAGTCGGCGAGATCATACTAGTGTTGGTTCTTCCAAGCGTCCAAGTTGTTGACACAGTTTTGAGATGTTGCTGTCGCCCTAGCATCCGTACACGCTTTCATGATCTGAAATCGCCTGAAGCCTGGATGCCTTTCAGAAGTATAGATGCTCGTCCCAGCCAACTCTTCCTGGTTGGGGGAAGGCCATCCAACTAAAATGTTTGGCTCAAGCGTTGCTCTCAACAGCAGGTGTCGGCT
>CAJNJA010012026.1:0-13345 GCA_905231915.1 Symbiodinium necroappetens | reverse complement strand
TATAAAAAGATTTATAAGAAAATCTTCGAATTTTGAAATTCTCAATTATTGCTCTAACTAAATAAAAATAAATATTTCTATATATGATTGAATTGCGAGTAAATAAAAATTTCCAAAGAGAAGTATTATAACGAAATTTTATGAATAATAGAATAAAGATTTAATGAGATTATAGATATATTGAAATAAATTATTGAAATAAAATAAAAAATGAAAAAATCATATAAATAGAGTGTTCGAATGAAATTATTAATATATTTAAGAAAAAGAAGAGGTGGGATTGAAATTTATTTTTTAATTTGACGATATCTTACGATAATTATTTCATATCGTAAGGATTCATAATTCGTAATCTTAATTTATTTGGATTTATCTCTGCGTTTTTGATGATATATAGGCACGAATTGAATTAGAATCTATATAATAAGATTTTATAGGTATATTCTCGTTTTAATTGGGTCGTATCTCATAGATAAAGAGGCGATTAATATATAATATATAATATATTGGATACTTAAGGTGGAGATATTGATTAATTTATTTTTGATTCGTTGCTCGATATTAAAATATCGTTTTAATTAAAAACAATATCGAATTCTCTATCTCAATTGCCGCCTTAAGATTCAAATTCTGAATTTTTCTTATATGCTCCTCCTCAACTCTCTCCCATCTCACCCCTTCCTTCTTTCTTCCCCTCCTCATTCTCCCCGGGATCCTACCGAATCCAGACCCTGAACGCAACAAGGAAACTAATCCCCCTGAAGACAAACCAAGAGCAAGACCACTGTGTGCAAGCGCTCTCCCAACGATCATTGTGATTCAACCACATAGCTTCAAATATGAATATGTCGCACTATTGCGGCACACGACAATATCTGCAAGCTCCCACCGATGAAAACACGACGCTGCAAACACGTGCCCCCTGCAACCCACAACCTCGCACGCTAAATAGGAACAACGATAAACACACCCATACATAGACACAAGATAATTTCTTCAAATAAAAACTCTATCGGATCCCTCTTCCGCCCCTCCGGTTCCCTCCGATTCGACCCGCTCCTTCATGCCCCCCTCACCCACTCCGGAACCCGCTCCGAACTCCGGATTTCACTCCGGAACCCTCCACAACCAACTCCGTGCGCCGCTCCGACCGGAACTCGCTCCGGAACCCACTCCGGAACTCGCTCCGCAAATCGGCCCGAAACTCTCTCCAAAACCCATTCCGAAATTTACTCCGGATCCCGCTCCGAGACCCCCTCCGGAACCTGCTCTGGAACCCGCTCCATAACCCATCCGGAACAACCTGCTCCGAACCCCCGCTCCGGAACCCCGTTCCGGCACCCGCTCCGGAACCTTCCGAACCCCTGCTCCTGGACCCTGTCCGATCTGTTCCGAAACGAAAAGGACTGAAGACTCCAAAACTAAAATATTTGGAAAAAAAGAGACGAATATTCGGAAAGAAAAATATATTCTTCTTATCGATAGAAAGATTGGCAGAACTCTCTTGTTTCTCGAGAAATTAGAGAGATTTCTCTTCTGAATCTGAATTATTTGGCTGGAAGACCTATGAGGAGATTTCTTCTTCTGTCAAGAGGAAAAATAATTCTGTCTTCTCTAGATGGCAATCAAATCTCTTCTATTTTCTCAAGATTGAGCAGCGATTCTCTTCTATCTCATTAGATTGGAAGAAATTCTTCATCTTTATATGACGAAGATAAATTAGAGATTTCTCTATTTAGAAATTAAGAGAAGATTTCTTTCTCTTACTGACGGTTCTCTTCTTCTAATAATAGATATTGACCTCTCTTCTCGCCGATTTTGACGATTAAATTATAAGAAATTTTCTTCTTATTTTCGATGATAAGATATAGGCTATATTTATCGATGATGATAAAATCTGGCGAGATTCCATGTATGCTCTCTTGCTAGAAGATAAAATTTAATAAATGTCAGAATAAGAAACGGTATATCGAGAATTAATAAAAATCTCTTCTAAAAGATATTCTTTTCTCTTATCAAAATTCATTTGGAATAAATTCTCTTCATATTTTAGAATATGAAATATCTTTGAATATTGGGGAAGAGGAAAGACCAAGACGAAATTTTTCTTCTTTAAAGATCTGGGGAGTTCCATCTTTCTTTCTTCTTGAAGACAAATAGAATCGAAGAAAATCAAGAATTCTCTTATTTCTTTCTCTCGAGAGATAAGATATCTCTTTTTTTCGATTAAAGATGAATAGAATCTGATTCTTTCTCATAAAATTAGAAAGATTTATCTATTATTTTTATATGAGATTTTTATCGTTCGTATTATATTGGAATTTATTCTCTTTTTATCGACGATGGAGAAGAGATTTCTATAAAGAAATATTTGGAGGAAGGCTTCTTTTTATTTTGGATTATGAAATGGAGAATTTATCTTCTTATATTTGATTATTAATTGAAAAAGAGAGACGATTAAGAATAAATTCTTCATTTCATATTTCCTTGAACATAAGAAAATTAGGAGTCGTATTATGCCTTTATCCAGAGAGAGATAGAAGATTCTTTTTGCCGATTGAAGAATAAGAAGAATCTTCTTCTTTCTCAAGAAATAAGAGGGACTTTTCTATTATAATGAAAGAGGATCTTCGTCTTTCTCAATTTTTTAGAATAAAATATCTTCTTATCAGAGATGAATTAGAGAATACATATGATATTATTGAAAATTAGAGATTCTTATCTATAATTACAACAAGCGAATTTTTCTTGAATCTTCTTAAGATTGATATGAAGATTTGCAAGAAAATAGAAGAGGTCGTTTCCGGGAAGAGTTTTTATCGAAAATAATTTGAAGAGAATTCTCTTCTTATTTCAAAAGACGGCGGAGGCTTTTTATTTTTCTTTTAAGATCATAAAGAAGATTAAATTTCTCTTGTCAAGATTCGAAATTTGGAAAAATTCCGCCTATTTTTCTTGATTATGAATTCTATATTTTAAAGAAGAGGTAGAAATAATTAGGAATTCTCGTTCCTGACTAAGAAAGAGTACCATTATTTTCTAGTCGTCAGAGAGATAAATAGAATATTCTACTTATTCGAGAAATTAGAAGAATCTCTCTTCTGAATATTTACGATAGAAGACCTGCCAGAGGATCTTTTCGCCCTCTAGGAGGCAAAAGATTTTTTTTAATACGAAATTAGAAAGAATTTTTTCTTATTTTCGATAATTAAATAGAAAATTCTAAATTATGGCGAGAAACCTCTGTCTTCTATTATTAAATAAGAGATCTTTATTTTTGCCATCTTGAAAAGCGATTTGCCAAGATATAATAGAAATATCTTTTAGGAAGAAATTTTATCATGAATAATTTGAAGGTAATTTTCTTCTTATTTTAGAGCATGAGCTAACTACTTAATATTATATGATTAAGATGATAGTGCTCAACGAAGATAATAGCTTTATTCTTTAAATCAAATAGATAATCAAGTGCGTCTATTGATTTTCGACTAGACCGTAATTTTCTCATTTTTTCCATGAAATCTCAATATTATTAATTGGCAAGTATATTACCAATTATTTTTTTTATGAATTTAATAAATAGAAATATATTATGAGATATCAATTTTTTCAAAAATTATTTTCCAATATATTTCGAAATTATTTTTGAAAATATTTTTGACATAATAGTGTGGAAATTTTCTTTCTTTTTTTAATATTTTACTTTTAATATTTTTTCTATATATAGCTATAGAAATAGAGAAAAGGCATTAAGACATTTATTAAGTAATTAATATGATAATTATATATTTCTTTATTTCTTTCCCGCCTTGGATATTTATTTATTTGAAAGAAAAATTGTTCTGAAAATATTAAAATAAATACCAAAATTTAAGAATAGTTGTTCTGCTTTTTTTCTTGATTTATTTTTATTTTCTATTCATTGGCCTCTCTACTAAAAGCCAAATATTTAAAATCAGATATTCAAAGACTCTCGAGATAATTCCCGAAATAATAAACCAGAATGCAAAACCGAATAAGAGCTAGAGACCAGAAAATAAAGATCATAAATCCGAAGTCAAAAGCCAAATAAAATCCAGAAGGCGGGGATAAATATTAAATATTTTTTTATATAAAATAAAATTATCATTATATTATCAATAATTTTTTACTCAAATTCGACGAATCAGAAATATATTAGATCATATATCTCATAAATAAATATTATAGATATCAAGATTATTCAAATAAAGATAATAGAAATTCATCATCTTTATATCATATATATTTAGTTTCTAACAAAGACTTTTAATTATAGCATAAATAATTCCGAGGTTAGATCAAAATTATTTCGCCATTACGCCACCTATAATTAGCCTCCGAAACATATTCGATAAATTCGATATTATTCATTTCAACGAAATTTATATAGATGGTTTAATTACCTCCTAAGACCAAGTATTTTCATAATATAACCATACCCCGAATCTTTTTACAAGCGACGGTTCCCAAATCGGCGATCTTTATATAATAAAAAAGATATATTTTATAAAGAAGAATATAGAGAAGAATATTCGTAAACTATCTTTCAAATATCTCGGAATCTTAAACTTTAAGAGCCAAGATCTTAAATCAATTTTATAACTTTATAAAATAAATCAGAATAAAAGATAAATTTCATATATAATAAGACCAAAGAATCTAATAATTTCACATATAAAAATTATAAATAGCTTCTTTATATTCATATAATAACTCCAAGTTTTTCATAAAATATCAAAATCGATTTAGAATATCCAGACTATAGAGAAAAAAATAAAAATACCAAATCATTTATTCATCATGTAAATCTATGCTAACAAAAATAAATTCTAAATATTATATAACAAATTTTACAAGAATACTCAAAATATGAAATATTAATTTATAAAAAATTATCTATTATCTTATCAAATATTTTTATAATATAATCGAATAAAATCGAATATACTAAAATATTTAATATTATAATATATCTTTATATAAAGAAGAAAAATTCAATTATCTTAAGATTTTTTTATTTTATAAATAATAATATCGGCCGCTCCCCCTCTTCTTTTATAAATACTCCATACAGGCGCCCAAAGTCCCGATCCCACCTCGTCGAAAGCCGAGAAGATAATGTAATGCCCATCCGTACGATTCACAAGTAGATCTAAATTCATTAATACAATGCTTTAAGGTTTGTTTCCCTCCTTGTGGTGAAGAGATCAGATTCTCGAATGTTAAGGTGTTATAATCAAGATTTAGAAATTAAAAACTCGTCGTGACGATTCATAGTATCTCCTAAACTCTAAACCTTAATTTCAACCGTGTTTGCACCTTCAACCCCTACGGAGCGCAGACCCCTTCGAGAAAACTTAAACTCCTACGCCCTGACATCCAGTTTGCAGCCGGCAGAATAAGCAATCTTGGTTTTGGGTTTAGGGTTTAGCATAGCTCTCAATACAATATATAATATAGAGACCAGATTCAGCAAAAAAGGAAAGTGGCCTGGTTTTCAGACCCATTCTGTTTTTGTGCGTCTTCCACTTCACGACTCCTAGCCTCGAGCTTGCTAATTTTCAGGATTTTGGGCTTTCTAATTATGTCTTAGCTAGCCGCTTGCATGTCTAGTTTCCGGTGAGTTAAGCCTTAAAAGACGTTCAATAAATCTAAATTCTGCAGGGCTTGACTTCCCGCTCAAGATTCTGTTTTCCAAGTCCTTGCACCCTAAATCTTACACCCCTTTTGCCCCTGCAACACCTGTTAACGTTGCAAGCCCAATCAGAAAATCTCAACACATTGGGCTTTCGTCCTTCAAACATTTCGTCACAGCGCTTCTTCATAACTTGATGAACTGGGGTTTCCCTTTGACTTGCTATGACTTATGACTTCTCCCATAAGACTACCTATATTTTTGCTGCCGCTGCTGCTGTTGCTTCTCCGCCGCCTACTCCTACTCCTACTGCTACGGCACCACCACTGCCTCCATCACCGCTATCGCTACCGTGACCACGAGCGTTACCGCCACGCCGCCGCTGCTGCCACCGCAGACAACCGCCAACACCAGCTCCCAAAAATGTGACTACTACTTTGACCACCACTACTACTGTTCAGGCGCCCATTCCACTGCAAAAGCAGCGGAGAAAAAAGCCAAGAACAGGCCGCCGACCCTCAGCTGAAAAACATCTGGATTGTAGATCCGCTTCAAAGCACATGCAAGCATGCTGCAAAATGCGCTTGTCTTCCCTAAGCAAAATAGGCTGCACGTTTAGATGGGTATAACTGCTTGAGCGTACAACCTTTTTGCAGTGAGGTGAGGACTTACTGCCTGTGAACGCCTCGTGGAGGGTGTGCGATGCACGGTGTCGAAGCTAGAGACTAGCCGGGCCGCCATCACTCGCCATCCTTGTCCTCGCTGAGTGACACCTGCATCCTTGGGCCGGAAATCTTAGTGAAAACGGATTTGGACCGCTTCTGGGTTTTTTTTGGCAACACTTCGCTCAAGGCCTTAAGCTTTCAAGGGCCTTAGTAATCTCGCCTCTTGTTGCAACTGCTGCTCCTGCTACTACCCCTGCAGGCACTACCACTTGCACCAGCCCTGCTACCAGGGGGTTAGCATGCTACTCCGGAAATGAGTGTTAAGATAGCCTGGTAATTTGTGCTTTGACAGCTTCAATAGTTTTCACAGTAACCAAACACCATACATTTTATTGCAGAGTAACTATATAGTTCGAAGTTACGACCAAGGCACGCCAGGTCCCGGAACCTGTCAGGTTCCAGATTCAGGGTTTTCGGGTATGGGTTTGAACGCGTACGGTGCAATGTTTACGACAATGGCTGGCAGAGGAATCAACATGTGCTAACAATCGAGGAATTCCCCTCCCTCACGACCGATTTTATTTGAACGACGATCCTCGGTCCAAGCCATGAGGCCTGCCTCTCTTTATGGTTCCGCATGAAGGTTCAGAACAGGAATACCAAAGGGTTTTTCCCCTTTGGGCTGGCTGGCCAGCCGGCTCAGGGGTTTTAGGGTTATTATCTGGAACGATAAAACTTTAGGTATCTGAAGATGGCCACTTCAGGGGAAGGTCATTCAATATCTTACAATCCAGCTACACAAATCTCACAAATGAGCCCCGGAGGGAATCCAACAGCAACGTTCAAGACTTTTCGTTCAGCGTCGCAAGGACTAAATTTCATGCGCGGGATACCCAAAAGCACACATCTTATGCAGGAAATTCCAAATTCCAACACTCCCATCAAGTCATCCTTTTGGTCATTCAAGAATGATGATGTTTCAGCCACCCCAGCCCTCAAAACAAGGACCATGACTCATGACTATCGTATGCCTGCTATTGCACCCTTGTTTGGGGGCTGGCGTTGCTAAATGATCCACTTAGGTCAACCAACCTGCTCCTGCTGAGGCCCTCATGACTCAAGCGGCCGCAACTGCACTTCGCGCCCAGAGCCGTGTGAGCCTTCTGAGCCTGAAACCCTGCTGCTTGCACTTTTTATCTTCATGAGATTCGCTATACTAGATTGAAGCGGTTCCCCAAGCTGAGAACGCATAGAGTGGTGCAAAATGTTGGGGCATCAACACCAGCACATGCACCCAGCCTACTTTCCCCACCCGGGCACCTCAACCCTCAAATCTTAGCAAATGCGCCTTAGCCATCCTCGTCGTCAAGCCAGCCGTTGTACACAATCATGCTCCTGAGGCGATGTTGACTGCGCAGGTTTTCCATCATATTGTGCTGCCGATCTGCCGCAGCAGCAGGAGCTGCACCAACAACAACAAAAAAACAGACAAGGCCACCAGCAGCAACGCCACCACCGCCGCCATCGCTGCCGCCACAACCATAGGCAACAGCAGCAGCGCCACCATCGCCGCCGCCGCTGCCGCCGCCGCCCCACCACCCCCGCCACCACCACCACAGCCGCCGCCGCCATCACCACCACCACAGGCAACAGCAGCAGCACCAGCACCAGCGCCAGCACAGACACCGTCACTACCAGCACCTTCGCCACCACCGCCAGCACCACCGCCGCCGCCACCATAGGCAGCAGCAGCATTAGCCGTAGCGCAGCCGCAGCCGGCGGCAGCCAGGACGACGACACAATAGCAACAAAGACAGCAGCATCCTGCATCCGGACTGCGGGAAAAGTGCAGCTTAGCGGCAGGATGAGCTGCTCCTTCTGTCGCAGCACAAGCGCTTCCCAAATGGCACGGGTCATGTTGACAAAGGCTTTGCGCAAGCGTGCAGATTTGGGCCGGAGAGAGGGCTTCGCCAGCAGACTCACTAGAACAGTTCAAGCAACTTTGAAGCTCGTCGAGGCGGCTAGGTATCAAAGCGATAGCATAATATGTCAAGATGCGAAGCGTCCAAAATCATCGGGTTTTAGAAGGATTATTGGACTGGACGGCAGTGTATCAAGATCGATACTTGATATATAACTGAAACATGCAAGGCGCTTTTTCAGTTGCAACTTCGACGCTGCCACGTGTCTGTAGAGAATCATAAAAGCAATAACCGAGAGAATCCATATCGAGACTCAAACAACCCGGAGTATCATTGTGCATGTGCCCCGAGGCTAGTTGGCTTTCAAAGCTAAACATACCCGGTGCCCTGAATGTTCAGAGCCTGGCAAAGGCCTCAGGAGTTCAACACAGCCTGCAAGTCATCGACGAACATACCCCTGGACCAGGGCACTCCGGATTTCTGTGAACATGATAGATCCCCAATCGGCACCCGAAACAGCACCACCTGGCCTGGTGGGCTCTTTGATCACGTCCTGCGCTGTCGTACAACACAGGGGAGCGAAGCAAGGCCAGCTAATGAAGCAAGGAGGTGGCCGTAGCATTTCAACCGAACATGATGGCGCATCAAAGCTGTGACAACGCAGGCCTCCAAGTCCTTCATGTAAGCCATAGGACCCCTGGCGAACTTTATCCTGAGCAAGGTGGCCCGGGCTCATGTGCACAGATTTCGATTGATGTTGTGCCAGCTGGCCTGATTGGAGGAAGCAGATTTCTGAGATGCGAACTTCTCACGCACTGCTCCAGGAAAAAGCGGCGTGAGGATGGATACCAACATGCGGGCCAGCCACCTGGGCTGCCCCTCATGCAATTTAAGCTCCGAGCCAACGCTCTGCACGCAGCGCGAGTTCCAGCATGACTCTGCCCATGTGCACTGTTGAGACCCTGGCGGGAGGTTCAGCAAAACGGTAGGGCCGGAGTAGCCAGGGTACAGAGTCACAGCCTCGCTGCAGCGAGGCGAAAGCTACACTGAAGTGGGCTCTGTTTCTGGGAGCCCCGCCCGCTTCGCAGAGCCAGTCAATGCGTTCTGGAAGGACTGATCCTTGCAGATTTCTGGCGCAGCGAGCTCAGCACGAAAAGCTAAAGGGCCGAGGGGTGAGCAGGAAACTTGGAGACGCCCGTCAAATCGTTTGCAGAGATCAGCCTGCGAGATTCACTCTCATCGAAAACCGAACTTCTGGAAGACCGAGGTTCATGTAGCATGCCTGCACACATGCCCGGTGTTCCGCGTGCGAAACTCTGCCATTGCCGAGTTCACCTCTCGTGCCTGCAACAACAAGTGCAGCGACGACCATGACCATGCTAAGACCTGTCAAAACGGAACCCTCGCACAATGCCCGGGCAGCCGGCATAAATGAAGAATTCAGTCATCTCCTGGAGTTGAAACGGCCGTCTTCAACAAAGTCAAGACAGAGCGCGCTTGCACCACTCCTCTTCCGTCACTTCCTTCATCAAGGCCTCGCTGTCCTGGTTCCAATGGTTGAGCAGTCGAGCGAAGCACATGGAGCAGAAAGCATTGATTCAGCAATATATCTTCTCAATCTGATCAAGGTGTCGCGAATGAAGCCGAAACATTGCAACCAAGGATCAATTGTCGAAGCACGGATGCAGGTGACAAGATCACCGACCTGCCCCAACACTTCGTATGAGATGCTCTGTACGCGACGATAGATCAACCTCCAGCATGGATGTCGAAGTCTAAGTTGAGATGCTGCTGATGCCCCGTCACGCACGCCTTGGTGCTCACCACCACCATCTGTGAGGGGGTGATGTACTTTGACACCTGCAAAGTTGTGCCGGTCACACGATCTGACAGTTCTGCAGGCTGTCTGAACGCATCTCGAATCTCTCTTTTCGGTTCACGTCGAAAAGTTGTCTCGCCGCGCAAACTGGATCAACTTCAGGGAAGAAGTTGCTTCGAAATTTTCCTCTGATGGCTTGGGATTCCATTTCTGTGCCCCGACATGCCACATGTAAGCTGCCGAAAGTGAAAGTTAGGCACCCGTCTGTGCTCCTTGGCTTACATCTCGCTTTTTGCCGAACGCACAACAGCGACCCCGAGTTACACGCGAGTGTCCTCTGGAGTCCTCTGTGTCGCCACGAGCAGGCATGCGTGGAAGGGTGGGTGCGCCTGCCCACCTACCTACACACACGTCACAAAGAGACACACGCTTAGGCTGCCTGCCTTGCTACGTTTCAGCGACTCGGTTAAGGCAGCAACCTGAACAGTTTGAACCAGGCATCCGAGGAAGAGCATAATTATTCGGCCCGAACGTCCAACATCATTGACCCTGAAATGAACTGCTTGATAGTTGGACCTAGTTCCGAGCAAGAACGAATAGGCACCACCTTACGTGAGGCACTCGAGAGCCGCTTTGAAGCACAGATGTGCCTTGGCTGCGTGAGGTGCGGCCTCAGCAAATGTCGAAAAGAACGTCTGCTGACTTGACTGACTGAGGCGGCACTTCCACGCACGACGATGTTTGAGATGAAGGCATCCAGCACTGGCTTGTTGTCCCAACCACCACCTTCTTGCGCCTGTCGAACGATGGCCCCGGGGTGTGCTTAACGTCAGCATGGCTCAACAAGAACCTTTGCGAGGTAGCAACAAGCGGCGCGAGTCTCTATTTTACTTGTGACCCGGCTGCGCGGCTGTCCGCCAAGGATGTCCTGGAGAAGCTGCATGCAGGGGAATGCAGATGGGACAGCGAGCCCAGCGGCAGGTTTCATCTACGACACGGTTGACCCACCGTCGACTGCAACAGCTCAGTTTGCAGCCCTCTCCTCCAGCGACCGTTGAAGCAAGCCCCTGGCTACTCGGTAACGATGACGTAACTTCAGGCAAACATGTCACAAGCTTGGGTTCGGAACCCGGCCTGGCTGGATTCCTCACTTTGGAAGCTTGACCCTGTCAGGTTTCTGTGCGAGATTGCTGAGCGTAGGTAAGCCCTCGTCGATACTTGGGCAAATGCACGAAACAATCGGACAAAACTCCAAGCCGGCGAGGCGATGGCACCACTCCTGCGCCGCTCCTGCACTTTTGAAGGCTCTCTCCTATGGAGCACCGGGGATGTCAGAAGCCCTGTCCTAGAGACAGCAGGGCGGCGGTTATGAGCAACGCCGCATAGTAGAGGTATGACCACCACGGATATTCCAGCGACGGCTCGACGCGAATGCTGGGCAAAAGCTCGACATCATCTTTGCTCTCCTGGCCCACCCCCGGGCTGGATTCAACATGATCCAACAACTGTTGCACATGTACTTCTTTTTTCGTGACAGTTTTATGTGAAAGCACATGAGGTCACAGCAGTCCTTGGGGAGATCCCGGGGCTTGACTGCCACAAGCGATTCTTGCTGAAGCCTGGCCGTCGGAGCAGTGAAGGTCTTGGAACCTAGGACAGGCGCACAGGCGCTGCATTCGCTGGAAATGCTTTGTCCAGCGAAGACCTCGGTCGGCACACACAACCACCCAGTGGTTTTCTTGCTGGTCACATTCATCGAAAGGCGGGTGAAGCCCCTGGTGGTGCTGACAGGCTTCTGGAAAGCTTTCCAGCCACTGCACGAGCTTGAGGCCATAAGAAGGCAAGCCATGCTTGCCACGCAGATCTGTCGTGAAGAGCTCCTGTCGTTGCTCGCCGAAGCTGCAGCTCGGGACTGAAAGTATGCATCTAGGTACCCAGCACAAATATCCAAAGTCGAACGCACTGCAGCTGCAGCGAACCTTCACGGGTAAGAAGTAATCGGAGTTGCCGGACATCAGGTACACTACCTTGCTGCAGTGCTGCAATCACTTTCCCCAACAGGCGCAGGGTGAAGGCAGGCAGATGCAATCGGCAAAAACAAGTGTCAAGGACCAATTGCGAAACTAAGTGGTTGACAAAGCCGGGATGTTTGTTGTAGGACTCCAGCGTGGCCATGAGTTTCGACTCCCACTCTGCAGCGCTGTCCCGTTCCGTCATCATATTCGCCATGCAGACCGCGTTGTAGATCTTGATCCTGATTTGGCAGCAGGCTCTCGGTAGGATGTCAGCAGGCAAATGCAAAACAGACAGCTTCCATGTGAAGATGTAACATAAGTTGAAGCCTCCATGACCATGCATTCATGCATGAACTGATGCATGTGTGAGGCTAGTCATCTATGCAGGACAGTTGACAGAGAACAAATGAATATCGATAAGGCGATACATAGATATGCACTTACGTCTCAGAGTGGGACACACACACATATATATATACACCCACACACTTACATACATAAATACATACTAACATACATCATAGATGCCGATGGCATCAGTATCTCAACAACACGTTCGTTCAGATGTGCATGTTGCATGTGTTGGACAGAGCAAACATTGGGATATGATCAAGCAAGCCAAGAGGCTGCATGGCATCCTGCTGACTCGTTATGACAGAGAGTGCCACGTGTGGATAATCTGCTGCCAACTGGTGAAAGATGTCCTGGCGCCGCAAGTTTGGCACTAGCCAGGCTGGGGGTGGGTTCGGAGCTGCCAGACCTTCTGACGCCTTCACGTGTCAGAACTACCGTTTTGCCTTTCCGGCGCCAGCCCCGAGGATCGAAAGAGTACTTCACCGGAACAGGCAAGTGCTCCGCCCGGAATGACGAAATCACACACGCACCTGACCCACGACCCAGCTGGGAGGAAGAGGCACGCGTGAACAACAAACACACGAGGGATAACATATCAGGAAGAACACCTGCCTGCAAACGGGGTAACATTAAAGACACAAGCACCTAAGTGTGCACGAGAGGCAAACACCACAAAGCACGAGAACACGCGGGAGAACACAGGGGCCGCTCACGATGTCGAAATTGCAACAGCAGTCAGTGTTGTCAGGACAGTATTCAGTGTTTGGCTGCCGTCCTGCATGGTCAGCTGTTGGGATATGCAAAGCCTCTGCAGGCCGGCGGAGTCGTCCAGAAGGCCGGACTTGCACAATCCGAAGCCTGCAAATGCTTCGTTCGAAACTACGGGCTCTGCTATTCTGGGTTGGTCAAAGTCG
>CAJNJA010012025.1:185-13345 GCA_905231915.1 Symbiodinium necroappetens | reverse complement strand
TTAGGGGTTTAGGAGTTTAGGAGGTTTACTGGGCTTCTGAAATAGCGCTTGAAGGCTAGCCAGGGGTCCAGGATTTGGGGAGGTTTTGGGCTTCTGAATTATTTGGGCTTGGTATGGGTTGTTACATGTTCGGCTCCCTGTAGGAGCTTGTCTTGCCCCCTGGCCTGACTGAAATCATAGGTCTAAGGGTATACGGTTCTAGACTTCAGGTTTAGGGTTTAGGTTTCTACGCTTAAAGATGTGGGCTTCTAATAGGGCTTAGGGATGCCATGAAATCATTGGCACCGCAATACTTCCCTAAACCCTAAACCCGACTCTGACACCCAAGCAAGCCTTAGAATGACCTTATTAGTTCACGACACCAGCAGACCAAGAACAAATCATCATGCTCCCAAGCCCTAAGCCGCCACTGGTTATCGTATTGAATCCCGCCACCTCATCGCTACACGCTGGTCGCCCTGCGTTTAGCAGAGCTGGAACCCAGACCCCCGATTGGATTGCCCGAGTAACTGGCCCGAGTACATCATAAAGGGTCTGTGAGTCAGGAGCCTGCATAAACGCTGACGTGCCCTCAACGCAAACCCCACAAGGGCCTGGGGCTTGGGTTTAGGGCTCGGGGATGACGACAGCCCTAAGCCCTATAAACCCTAAACCCTATAAACCCTAAACCCTGAAGCCCCAAGCGCAAGAATCAGTACCAAGGCGCCCTCAGGTTCTCTCTGTCGCCAAAGTCCACTTCCACTCCGATATAGACCTGGGTCAAAGAAGGGTTTTTCGGGTCTTGGGCATTTAAGGGTTTCCCTTGGATCCTAAATAAAAAAACTCAAACCCTGTAAACCCGAAACCCCAAAACCTTAAACCCCCCTAAACCCTAATTGCTAAACCCTAAAACCCCCCAAACTCCAAACCCTAAGCCCCAAAACATCATACACCACCTCAGACTCCCAAAAAAAACCTTAAAGAAAACCCTAACTTCTTCTGCTCCAATGGGCGAGGTTGCAGAAGACCACCAGATCGCAAATCAGAGCGAAAACGGTGTCGCTCTCGATGCGGTGAAACCTAAGAGTTCAGACTTTTGGGGTTAGGATTCTACACTTCCAGCCTTCAGGGTCTAGGGTTTTAAGTTTCTAGGGTTTGGGATTCTTTAGGCAGGGGTTAGGGTTTTAGTTTCCAGGATTCCGGGGTTCGGGTTCAAGTCTTAATGAAAGGGCTTCGGGCGGGTTGACAGGGCTTCGGGGCTCAAGCTTTAACATGGGCATTGGGGAATTAATGTCAGGGGTTTGGGGTTTAGTGTGTAGGCTTCAAGGTTGAGGAGGATGATGATACAGGCCTCTGGGTTTAGCTTCGGTGTGAACATGAAACCCTTAGCCCAACCCCCAAACCCCAAATCCAAACACCATGAGGCTGTTATCTTCGAAAGCAGGCCGACAGCAGTGTGGAGGGTGTGCGGTGTACTGCAAGGGCCTTCAAGAATAGGGGCTCTGGGAAGTAATACAGTAGAGTCATAACAGTCATATCCAATACGGAACCCTGTCGATATATATATATATATGTATACATATATGTACTCTATATATATATATATACATATATATATAGGTAACTGTTCAGGCTTCCATATTAGAGACCTTGGGTTTGTACATGCCACAAACGACCTAGACTCTGGCCTCAAATTCCAAGATCAAACCCGAAACCCAGAAGCCTCTCAAAGTTTCCTCAAACCCCTACAGTGTTACAGAACCCATATAGCACCTCTTCTAAGCCCCTTACCGAACCCTTGTCGATCGACTTCGAAGAAGCGTAAGTCGCGTCGTTTCTTCGGATTCAGGTCTTCGGCTACGGGGCCTTAGGGCTTTAGGGCTTCGGGGTTTATTGTTCAGGGCTTCAGGGTTTTTGTGGTGGTTTAGAGCTTAGGGTTTAGGACTTCATTGCTTAGCGCTTAGGGTTTAGGTTTGGGGGTTGTCGGGTTTAATCGCACCGGGTTTAGGGTTGAGGCTTTTGGGCTATAGGGTTTAGTGTTGGGCTTTCGGATGTAAGTTTTGGCTTACTCTGCCCTAAACCCTAAGCCCTACACCGAAAACATCACACCGCAAATGCTTCACACTGAACCCTACATCCTAACACACTAAGCCTCTGAAAGGCAAAGGGGCCCTAAACTCCCACCACGGCGTGTCTTCTCTTGTCCAACCTTTGGGGTACGACGATAACAACACATAATGACGTGAGTCGGGAATTTTAGCAAGAATGGTAAGACTGAGAATGAAGAACATCATAAGCTAGGGGTGACACTGATTCCAACAAGGTCTTGGGGTATTATAGTCGTATATAGCCAAGCACAGAACTCGAACAGTCCTGAAACCGTGCCATAGATGCCAGAGGTGGTTGGTGGGGTTTTACTGGGCTCTTCTGGAAGAACTCCCTTCACAACATTTCTGGGTCTCTGAGAACAAACGATGAATCCTTGTCGTGGGACGCCCCATACGGCCCTTACGGTAGGAAAAACCACAACAGCAAAACAGATCCGTTCTGATTGACGAAGATCAATGTGGCAAAGAGACAGGGGAATGCCCGGCATGGCTCCTCTGCGGGAGACTGGGCTACGCAGCTATGCCCTGCCCATTGCTGCCGAGCAGAGGGAGTTGAGGAGTTGCTTCCTCCCTCAACCCTAAACCCGATGATCCGTACAGCAAGGTTCAGGCACGCCTCGGTCAGATGCAGAGAGTTGGAAGGTTGAGAGCTTCTAAGGCCTAGGGTTTTGGGTGGGAGCTATGGCCATCAGCCGAAGATTTCGGATTGAAGACATAAGCGTTGATACGTCTTTTCACCTATGACTTCTACCGATAGGGCGCTTGAGATGACCGGCTGGTTTTACGTCGGAGCTCTTGTGCTGTTTAGCCTTGCGCATCGCATGCCAATTATCATGCCTTTGATTTTTGATCGGCATCTGCCACCTTCATCTGAGCCGGACGTTTCGAGAATAAGCAGCAGCAAGGGTAAGGAGCGAGATAAGACAAATCTATGCCCGAACGAACACCTGAAGCACACTTCCGACATACTCCTCAAGCCCAGGAAACCCTGCACCCCAACCCAAATCCTACACATTAACACAGTAGCAGGAAAGCTGGCGCGGTCAAGAACTTAGGAATCACACTGCAACAGTCTTCCCCTCTATGCTCTAACCTCAATGTTGGACTGCATGCTGTAACTGATACGGGAGTTTCGACAACGCCGCACCCTCGTATGGACCCCGGTAGTAGGCTCCCAGCTACAAGGACCGCTGTTCCAAGAAAGCCTCATAGGACGACATGGGACTCTCAACCTCCTGATACTCAGAACTAGATCTCGCCGCCAAGTTTGGGCACTTACGAGGCCCCGCAGTTCAGGGATAAGTTCCAGCAAGCTGCGCCGGCAAATACCGTGGGACCCTAGTCTGGGGCTATAACAATGGGTTTGGAGTTTAAGGGTTCGGGGTTTGGGGTACGTTGCCTGGGACAACAGACAAGCTGGGCCACGGGCGAGAGAGCCGTGATCTGCGCCTGCAACGCCAGTACAAGGTGGTTGCTTGGCTTGTAGAGTTTTGGTGCCGTGTTCAGAGCCTAAACTCAAGGTTCTGGGATCGAAACATGTTGTTGTTTCTGGGTTTCCAACGTAAAACAGGACATCTGGCGCGAGCCACACCACTGCGCCTCCGTTTAAAATTAGCTCAGCTCTGGAAACTGTACGGGTTTTGTGCGTGTTCATAGGGTGTTATATGGTTTTATACTTCCGTGATGCGTGTGAAGGACTTTCTTGGACACACTGAAATTACGGAGTACAAACTTTCACTTAAACTTAGAATCCTTATGGCAAAAGGGGTATCTTCCAACCCGTCTTGCGGCCATGCAAAGGGCTGTGTAGAGCATCACATACACAACAACGACGAAGCAGAGGAGGATCTCATCGTCGAAAACGACGACAGGCACGGCAGTGTTGGTGGCGTCATCAGCAAGGCTCAGTAAGGACAGCGAACAGCAACAACAGCAGCACCAAAACGCAAACACGAAGCAACAACAAAAGAGTGGCAACAAGTCAGCAACCGGGGCGGCGACGCCCGCAGCAATGAAAGTGCAGCAGGAAACGGCAGCAGCAGCAGCAGCAACAACAACACCAACACCAACACCAACACCAACACCAAGACCAACACCAACACCACCACCAACACCACCACCACCACCAACAACAATAACAACAACAACAACAACAGCACCAGGACCACCGCCGCCACGACCACCATCACCACCACCACACCACCACCACCACCACCACCGCCACCACCGCCAACACCACCACCACCGCCACCACCGCCACCACCACCACCACCGCCACCACCGCCACAACCGCCACCACCAGTCGCTGTCGGACAAGCTCACAACGACGATGGCATCACATAAGCAAGCAACAGCTCATGATCGAGAAGCACGAACAACATCCAAGAGGAAGAGTAGTATGTATCAAGGGGTTCAAGTCTAGCACACCAATCTGCCGGACGAAAAGCTTAAGTCCGAATTTCCAGGAGAATCATCGTTCATAGGAGTAGCAGTCTACTAAACAACAAACATTAACCCCTACCGGCCCTGCCCTACCGGTAGACTCAGAATCCTGCCACGGACATCTCAATCTCTTGCAGCAGGTGGTGAAGACTTGTCCTCAGGTGGTACCTCCACAGCCGGAGGGTCGGCCAACAGCTTCTGTGTATGTATGTATGCATGTCTGTATATATATATATATGTATATATATATATGGTGTGTGTGTGTATGTATATATATATACACACCTATATATATATATACCATTGAGCTATGGGTCAGTGCTGCTTAGACTTCCTGCTCCGACAAAGTTCCTAGCAAAGGATGGCTTAGGGATATATCACTAAAGACGTCCAATTGCTCCGACCCCTACATCAACGCCCCCCAACCCTAAATTGAAAACCCTTTTGAACCCTAAACCCTCTTTACAATTTAAACCTGAAGCCCACAAGGTGCAGCCAAACAAGCGACTGGAGGTTGCCTGGCACCCCTGACGTCCCTGATGGACCAAAGGGCCCTCGAAAAGTAAGCCTGTTGTCTAACAGGTTTTCTGGTTTTAGGATTGCGGATTCCTAAACCTTCTAAACCCCCAAACACTAAACCCCTAAAGCCCTAAAGCTCTAAACAGGGTTGAGGGCCCAAGGACTTCATGATCTTATGCTCAACCCGTATAACGGATTCTAACCAGAAGCTCTTCCACGGCTCGTTTTGCGCTATTGCAAAGCCTAGGAAGAGGAGGAAGCAGAAACCTCACACAACCCAGAAGGCTTTGGTGTAGGGCTTAGGATTTAAGGATTAGAGATTATAGGGTTAAAGCACAGGTGTCGGTGGTTTGGATAGGGTATAAAGTTTACCGATTTGGCGGGGCACATGCCGGCATCGCCAGCAATGTTTGCCAGCCGCCGGTAGTGCGTCACCTGGCAAAAAACCCAGGACTCACTCACAGTAAACAGCCCACAACCGCTTAGTTTGAGAACAGATGCAGTCCCGCAGTGACCCATAACAAGTCTTACAAAACCGCCGGTGAGACCCCATACACTGCTATGCACAGAATACCCTTAAACTGATTGAGAAAACCTGGTCCTAGGTCCTATAGGATTAGGATCCCGATTAAAGTCCCAAGGCTTTCTTAATCAGGTCCCTCTTAGATCCCTAGTAGAGCCCGATAGATCCCTTAAAGGATCCCTTAAAGAAACCCTTCTGAACATCCCGTTCAAGGGGCCCTAATGATTTCTCAAACAGGCTCATCCTATGTAAACAAACATATATATATATAGATATATAGATATATAATATGTGTATGTAAATGTATGTACGTATATATGTATGTAGAAATGTATGTCTGTATGTCTGTATGTCTGTATGTCTGTATGTCCGTATGTAAGCCTGTATGTATGTATGTATGTATGTATGTACGTGTGTATGTCTGTATGTCTGTATGTATGTATGTATGTACGTACGTACGTATGTATGTATGTATGTATGTATGTGCATACATACATGTGTATATATATTTATATACATACACACATATACATACATATAAATAAAAACATGAATGAATACATCTATCTACATATATATATATACACACATATGTATATATCGCCCTGCACCTGAATTTCCTGCTTGAACACGGAAGTCCATGGTTCCTGCAGGCGGACGCTTTCCAGGCAAAAACGGCATCCCTGAGCCCAAGACCTGAAAGGGCTTGGGGTCGTTGTAACTGAACTAAACCCTAAACCCTGAGCAGACCCTAAACCCTAAACCCCTAAACATCAAACCACAAAACCCCTAAACCCTAGGACCCTTAGCGCTAAATCGTGGTAGCTGTCTTTTCAGAAATTGCCCATCTCTGAACCGCCCTAACTGAAGCAATGTGGCAGTTGCGCCATGGACAAGAAGGTAATGAAGTTGTCCAGATGCCTGGGGCTTAAAGCGAATGTCGGGAAGAGGCTGGGGGTTTGGGGTTTAGGGTTCGGAAAGGAGGAGGAAGCGGCTGGGAATTCAACTGGCTTCGCAGGTGGATATTCTCTGGGAAGCCCCAAACCCTCACCTAGACGCCAAACCCTAAACCCTAAACACTACAAGAGTCAAGCACCAAAGAAGGCATGAAAGTCTGAGGGAGGAGCTTGTAGAGATCCAAGTAGCACTGCTGCACCTGCAGAAGGCCACGGAATACACAGCACTTCCATGAGGTTGGCTTCCGAAAGCGCAAGGAACCTCATTCAAAAGATGAGAATCCTCAATACACGAACCTTGAAGGGGACCCCTTTGTTCAGCCCACAGGTATTGCGTAGAGGAGTGTTTCGGTCTGCAGGATGAATGGCCTGATCTATCTACGGCTGCCGTAGAGCTTGGGAAAGTTCCGGTTTTCGGGCTTCTGGTTCCGAGCTGCGGCACCTTGCGCGCGAGGTTAAAAAGTAGGGCTTATGTTCGGTGCTGTGGTGAGTATGTAGGGCTGAATATCGGTGAGTGACTATCTTGGGTGTTCATATGGTGAGAATTCTAAAGCCCCTACTTCGTGTGGGGCGATTGTTGGTGGCCTCAGAACCACACCTACCTGAGTAGGAAATACGGCCAACGGCAAACACCGGCATACCTGGTGCGTAGAGCAACCGTACCAAGGCCAACGAAAGACACCAGCTTTACGAAACAACGCTAAAGAACTCTAAACCCTATATATTATAAACCCTTAAACCCCTAGAGCCTACACCCTGAACCCTAAACCCCAAGGCCCTAAGCACGCAAAGCCCTTAAAATCCTAAACCACTTAACCTGTGCAGCTCTAGAAACCGTCAAACCCTAAGACCCTGAACCTTACCTCTAAGATGCTAGCATGGCAGCCTTAATGATTACCTATACTAATCTTGGGGTCTCCTGATAATAGTTTATAGTATAATCAACCACAAAACCCCTGTTCCAATTAAAAAGGCCCCTACATTGGATTCATAATTAAACCCATGAGCCCCTGAACCAGGCCTCGCGAAAGCAGGACGGTCGGAAGAGATCATGGATGCCACTGGCCTGCGCGGGCCAATGCAAGAAGAGCGGGATCCGAGTGCTCCGGTTTATACTTTAGAGTTGAGGCTTCAGGTTTATATAGGGCATGAAGGCCTGAAGGTTTTAGAACATCTTTGTAGGTGTAAGTGCTGTTTCTTGGGCCCCATGAACGAAAGATGCCATGGTAGGTTGGCTGGGGATGTCGGGATGTCTGCTCAGGTTTGCAGCACACTGCTATAGTTCATTCAGGCTGGGTCTTGGAGAACTGTGTCAGGGCCTCCTTCTAGACCCTACCTGAACCCTGAAGAACCTCCCTTTGTAGGGCTCCTTATTATGATTTCCATAAGTCCCCAAAAAGGTAGGTTCTTTGGGGTCTAGGTAAACCCTCAAAGCCCGTGGAGGCCCTGTACATTAAAGCCCGGTTGGCCAAGAAAAACCCTGGACAAATGTAAGTAAGATCCTCTTAGGCCCAACAAGGGGAAGCACAACAGGTCCAGAGGGCGTAGCTACCCTAATTCCTAAACCTTAAACCCCAAGTTGCGAAGCCTCATGAGCATCTGTAGCTTAGACACCACGATCCTCACAAACTGTACAACAGCTAAGGGTCTGGGGCTTAGGCTTTGGGATTTACGGGCTTAACCGTTTTAAGGGTTCAACTTTTAGGTTTGGGCTCAGGAGCCACACGCAGGCCCACCTCGGGCAACGCAGAGGACTGGTCCACCAAAGCCTCATCCCAAGCGTGCCGAAACCTGCAGCAAGACTGTCCCCGTAGAGTTTGCAGGACAAGCCCCAAAAAACCCTATGAGGCCTTCGGGCCCTGAACCCAAAACGTTGGGTTTCGGGCCCTAAACCCCACAACGAATTCTCGCTCGGGGTGTTGGATTCTGGCGAAGTTGAGGTCTTCAGGGTCTTGTGCTATAGATTCAAGCCTTTTTGGGGTTTGCCATCAAGCCCCGCGAGCCTAGAATCCTAGAACCTAAACTCTATACACCCTATAGACCTAAATACTAAATCCTACATCGAGAGTTCTGGCTGTTGCTGGCTCCAGGTTCAACTGGCAGACGGAAGTCTAAGCCAAAACCTCTGAAACATCTTGGCCGTCGGGCCGCACCGACAGTGTCCTGACAGGTGCTTTTTATGATTATGTGCTTACCTAGAGGTGCATATAGGTGCTGACAGGGTCTTACAGGGTTTGGAAACACAGGGTTCCTGAATCGGAACATACCTGAAATTATCAAGACCCTAAACCCGAAACCGTCGTTACCTGAAATTATCAAGGGAGACATCCTTACGATGACTGAAGGTACGTTGCTTAGCTAAGAGGTTCTGGAGTCTCTGGGCCATCGCACACCACTGCCGGGAGGATGCTTTCCATGTACACCCCTTTTAGGGTCTAGGGTTTAGGGTATGATAAACTCCCTTTCGTTTAAGGGCATCAATATTGAGATAAGGGTTTTTTCTAACTTAGGGTCCCTTCCGGTTTTAGGTCCCAAACATAGTACGGCACCCTTATCAAAAGGGACCCTAGTTTAGAGAACTACTCCAAAACCGTTTTAAACCAGGGATCTACATTAAGCAGCGGCTCCCTACGAGTCCGTAGTCGGCTGGGTGCACGTTAAAGGGGGGGCGGGGTTGGGCGTAGGACACCCTGAATCCCAAACCGTCTTCTTTTTGAAAACCCCTATTTCGTCTTAGGGTTTAGGGTTGAAAAAGCTACCTTCAGCTCTTTGAACGCTGTTGACAACAAGCGAAAACTGCTGCTGCCAAGGGGGTACTCTTCGACACACCGCTGTTGGCAATCCAGGCCTTGGTGAACTGATGACCATGCCATATCGCTGCAACCAGGTAACCAGAAGCAGCAGACTGTCACATCAGATGATCAGCCACTTTGGCAAAACACCGATGAAGTTTGAGCCCTGCTGCGCAATCCAATGTCTTTGAGTGTTCCGCCGCTCTCCTCTGAAGCGGAAGCCGGCGCAGTTTGCTGCAGTCGTAGGCCGTAGGGTTTTGAAGACCTCAACCCATAAAAGCCCTATGCCTATACCGCGGAACCCTAAACCCCGAAACCCTACATCTGAACCTTAAAATGCAAAAAAAGCCTTCAGCCTAAAGCCTTTGAAAGAGCTGAAGTCGATGGACTCTTCTCCCTCTTTGCCTCAGCCTGGCAACAAGCCCTGGCTTTCAGAGTTGAGGGCTTTAGGCCTGAGGCTATTTAGGCTTTAGGGCTGAAGCTTCAGGCTTTGGGGCTTAAGCTTTATAGGCTTGAGGGCTTAAGCTGTAGGCTTTGGGGCTTAAGTTTTAGGCTTTAGGGCTTTATAGGGGTTGCAGTTTGGGCTTTAGGAAGCCTTCCCCTCAGCCCCTATAGGCCCCAAACCGCTCTCTCCAGCCGCGCACTCCGAGACCCCAGCTGTAGCCACATGTCGGTGAGCTGGAACGCCGGCCGGCCTGTGCAAAGTGCAGGGCTTAGTGGGTTTATGTGGCTTAGGGTTAAGGGCAAACCTTGTTAGAGCATCCTATATATTCCGTTGGAAAGAGCAAACTATTGAATGCCAAAAATTCACAAGAAACCTGAAAGAACAGCGTAAAAGCTCCAAGGCCTAAAGAAACCCATGCGCCAGCTCTCATGGGGGCTAATAGTTTGGTGTCGGACCCTCTGCCTCGGATGGGGTCCGAGGGGCTTATAGGCTTTGTTTAAACAGGGTGTTATGACAAGGGCGCTAGTGGGTAGAAGAGGGCTTTGGGATGGTATTCTACAAGCTGCCATCAGCCCTTAACCCAGAGCCCTAAAACCCAAAGCCCCCAAACCCCCAAGCCCTAAAGCCCCTAAACCCTAAGCCCTGAAACCCCCAAGCCCCTAAACCTAAAGCCTCTCTACACCCAAAGCTCTTCTACACTGGGTCCGTAAACTCTAAACCCTAAAAACTAAAACCCCAAAGCCCTAAACCCCAAAACCCCAAAACCCAAAACCCCCCCCAAAACCCCCAACAACCCCTAAGCCCTACGCTCTTCTAGGCTGGGCCTGAGCTCTCTTTGGGGTTGGCCCCCAGGTGCCAGAAGCCCCGGAAATGGGGGGACTGCAGCAGCCTCAGGGTTTAGGGCATAGGGTTTAGTGCTTAGGGTGAGAAAGAGGGTCTTAAGAATCAGATTCGTGCTTCTTTTCGGTGCTCCTTTACCTTGAAAGGTTCTCTAGAAAGGTTACTACGGTTTTGAGTGCCGTTTGGAATAGGGTTCCGGGGTATCTACAAGTATAGAGGGGATTCCGGGCTCTCGGGTGTGGGCGCCTTCCCACAAAACCCGAACGCCTTCAAGCCGGATGAGGGCTTGGTTGGGGCTCCGGGTGCGCGAAGCTTATCAAAGCCCTCTTGCACCCTCCTGAAGCCTCATGAAGAAGCCCTGCAAAACGGAGCCTTTTTTTTTGAACCCCAAAGCCCCTGAAACCTTAAACCCGTAAGCCCTAAGCCCTGACTCTTTAGGGTTCAGGGTTTAGGAGTTAAGGCTGTAGGGTTTTAGGAGTTTAGAATGTTTGAGGGTTCAGGGCTCAAGATTGGCTTAGTGTTTCGGGGCTACCTTAGCCCCAGCCCCAAATAACCTCATTGCAATACGTCCGTTTCAAGCAGGTGCAGTGGTGATTCGGCAGGGAGTGCTTCGTCCGCGGAGGCTCGTGGGATAAGCATTGTCTAGGAGCCTTAGTGGCTCGACTTCCAATGTTTCAAGCTGTTCCGGCCCCTATATGCTTGGGGTTAACGGTCTAGGGAGTCTAGGGCTTAGGGTTCACAGGCTCAGGATCAAGCGCTTCGAGCATGCGGCCGCAGTCCTTGCGCCACAACCTCACCATGGCTTCGGGATTTGGACTAAAGTGAGTCTAACTCCGCTAGGCATACACTGCAATCAGGATTATTACACAATTAGGCCGATATGAGGAGGGTTCGGGCTATGAGGTTGAATGAGCGTCTGTTCAGGGAGCTGCTGTCTTTGGGCGGCTTTCGATACGAAGCGCCCTACTGCTTGAAACTTTGCAAAGGCAGCATTGTAGCCTAGCTTGTTCCGTGTCGAAACAGCACTGGCCGCAGGCATTACAACGATGAGTGGTTTCTACGAGTTGTTGAACTGCCATCAGGTTCAAAAAACTGCACTTTCCTTCAGGATGTACCTCTGTGATGAAAGCCGCAGAAGTGAGTGGGAAAATCGCGTCCCTTACAGCAAGGAAAGGGGGCTTTTGACAACAGTAGGGCACCACATGGACACCTCAGTGCCGCGACTTTAGTAACTTTAGTAGCACTCCGCGATTTTTGGGTGCGCGCCGGACGCAAAATGCAGCCAAGAAGTAGGACCAGTTCGTTGACGCCGTTACGACTAGAGGGCCATACTCTCTTGAGGATCCAACAAAAGATGCTGATTTAGACACCTACATGATGTGCTCAGATCACTTCGACCCACTTCCAAGAATAGCCGTTAAACCTAAAGCGCCGCAACCCCGAAAAGCGATTGAACTCTGAACCTTATGTCCCCTAAACTGGACCGAACTCCACAGCCTCAAGCGCTGCACCGGTTGTCGAACAACTCTAGAGGGGCCCGAAGGTCTATGATACAATGCACGGTAGGTAGTATCGTGGGTTTAGGGAGATCTCGCTACTGACTTCAGACCTATATCTTCATTATGATCCTTGCAGGAGGTCTCATTACCGGGGATCAGAGGCTCTAGGGTTAGGGCTTAGAGCTTAGGGGGTGTACGTCTGGGGCTTGTAGGCCTTACCTTTCGAGGGTTTAGGGTTACACTGACCCCTAAAAACCCAAAACTGCAGACATGTTATGAAACCCAGTGAGACCCTACAGCAGGGCCTACTGCCCTGAAAAACAGCCCCCTCGGTTCGGTTCGAGCCGAGTGCGGACTCTGCCGTTGCCGGCGTTTCCTGTGCAGGAACAAGGGGTTTCGTGTTTAGGGCTTAGGGGTACTTTAGGGCCTTCTATAATAGGGTCCCCTTTTAGGGTAGTATAGGGTTTTATAATCGGGTCCCCTGCAAGGGTAGTATAGGGTTCGCCTTCAGGCTTTCCAGGGCCTCTTCTTGAGGGTTATGGATCCGCGCCTTCTTATACTACCGAGACAAGACCGACCAGATTGACTTGGCTTTTTAAAAAGAGATTCGATGCCCCAGAGGGGACTGGATCGCACGGTGTCTAGTGCTAGTTCTGGTCGGGCCATCATATATTCTGAATCCGACACCGCCCTGAATCCCACAACCGGAACCTTACAAGCCAGGGTTTGGAATTTAGGGCTTACAGACAGAGTTTAGGGCCCATGCAGGGCTCATAGTACTGAGTTTGAGTCCCCGGGAGTCTGGGTTTGCGGAGTAGGGTTCTCGAACATGCATGCCCGCACCAGCAGCATCCAGCATCCAGCGAATCCGTAAGTCGGAGAGGCAGATGTCCACAAAGATCCACCTCTACTTCTTCTGGACCTCCTCTTCGCATGCTTCGCAAAACGAACCGAGAAACCTCGAGTACATCCCAAAACCAGGTAACGCGCCCTTTAGTGACCATGGTGTTTTGGCACCATGGTCGGCGGCGGCGTTTTCAGGAAATGTCGGTAAACG
>CAJNJA010012022.1:0-13349 GCA_905231915.1 Symbiodinium necroappetens | reverse complement strand
GAGCCTGATACGGGTCTGACCAAGATTCAGCTGTTTCTTGATCTTGGAGCTTTGTGAACGGAGAAATCCCTGTCTCTTCCTGTGTATATGTGTGTGTGTGTATATATATATATATATATCTGTGTGTGTGTGTTTATATACATAGACAAGGGCCCAGAAGACACTCACCAGCGAGCCGTGACCAGTACGGTCGCCATGGTGATCACTGATGGTGTCAAGACCAAGAATCCATGCAAGAAGGGCAGACAACCCGACCAGTAGCACCGAGTTACTGAACTGTCCTTCGAGATGCTGAGGGTATACGTCTTGTAGGCTGTGCAGGAACGATGGGGAACTGGAGCAATTTTTCTGTGGGGTCTTCGTGAAGCCATTGAGTGGCGACTGGGTGTCAGCCTGGTTCAACCGAAACTTAAAATACGGCAGCTGGCTGAACGGGTGGCTGATGTGATGAGTCAGCTGCCAAGTGCTGTGAATGACTCGGGGCGTGGACGTGAGCTTTTCCTTCCGCATGGTGACGTCGAAAATGCTAGAGCTGGGAACCGTTACCTGACCATGACCGGCTAGGGAACACAACGAGGACTCACAAGACCCGCGCGCTGGATGCGGACGCATGCAATGCCAGTCTTGTGAGCGGCGAAGCTTTTCGGCCTTTGCTGCCATTGAGTGGGAACATGTGCCGCAAGCAGACGCAGTGCACTGCTGGAGGTCTGGATGCCGGAAGGGGGAGTGTAGCAACCAGTTCCCGTTGCAGTGTTTGTGCTGGGAACCAACAATGGAGTACCGGTGATCAAGACCATCTTCAAGCCTGCGCTTTGCATGCGATCGTATCTTTTTGGCAATGCCTGCTGTGCCTTCTGGCAGAGTCGTAATATCATCATGAACGATACTGTTCGGATCAGTCAGGTATCCTGACAGATGAATGACGTGAGGGCTCACTTAATTGTGCGAGGTTGGCCATAGTGCCATAGGAAGGCGCTCTGCAACACCTACATGCCGGATGATATCAGTGTTGTGTTTGATCGCGGCAAATTCACCCTGTCCGCATGCGGACGTGCGGGGCATTAAGCCTGTTTGGTGAATGGCTACATTGCGAGAGACACTTACGCGTCTGTCCTCTGCGTGACTGTCCAACAGTTTTGGCACTCCCTCAGCGTCAGGGCAAACTTCGCTACTGCAGTGCTTGTGGTTTTGACGGCAGGACCAGCTACACAGTGGAAGGCTTTTCGGTCGCGGTGCCACCTGTTACATCACTCTGCAGCTTCCTGCCTTGGCCCCGCCGCTCCGCTGATTTCTATTTCGGGTCCGGCTATAAGTAGGCTCGAGTACATACAAGGGGCAAGCCCTTCTAATTAGACTCAGTTTTGCATGCCAAGGGGGTGCGTCCAACCTGTGACTCTATGCTCGAAATGAGCGATATATAGAAAAAAGTATGCACACACACACACACGCACGCACGCACACAAGTGATCCTTTTCTGGAACCACCTTACACTACACTACATTATGTCATGGCTATAGTCTGGCACAGCGCTTGTTAAGAGACGGTCGCATGTAACTGATACACGTGATGATCCAGCAAAATGATGCTCAACTCATGATTCATATGTCCAGGTCTGTCTGCACGAGTCTTCCTCAACATCCTGAAAGACAGGACATATATAGAAAAAGTATGCACACACACACACACGCACACACAAGTGATCCTTCTCTGAAACCACCTTACACTACACTGCATTGTGTCATGGTTATAGTCTGGTACAGTGCTTGTTAAGAGACGGTCGCATGTAACTGATACAGTGATGATCCAGCAAAATAATGCTCAGCTCATGATTCGTATGTCCAGGTCTGTCTGCACGAGTCTCCCTCAATATCCTGAAAGCCAGGCCTTTTAGGTATCTGAGTGCTATTGGGCGCTGCGTTTGGCAAGCGGATGTTGAAACACTAGCTCCGAGTTGAGTGTAGCCCACTGCCACTGGCTAGAAAGCAAACCATCGCCACGAATAGCGCAAATAGTCTGAGAATATCTGAGAGCAACAGAGGATATTTCTAATATCCGGCCTTCTTGAGCTGTTGCGTTGGGCTGTGGCTGCTCATCTCTTCCGGGTGTGCCGTCGTCGTCGGAGCTGATCAGCTCATGCAAGGTGGCCGGCATCCTCGGCACAAGTGTCGGCAGCATTCTGTGGGCAAAATAAAACCGTCTTGGACGCCATAACCACCAAGAAAAACCGCTTTCTCTGCGCCGATGCATGAACCAAGCTTCGGAAGCTCTGCGTCCTCATGCTCCTCAATGAGGACCATCTGGCCTAGGCCCTTCCAGGACAAGCTAGGGGCTTGGGGTCCATCACCAGGCCCACTAAGTCACTAGGGATCGCTCTTCGACCCCAGAGCCGAGAAACTTGTCAGCGACGGGCTTTCATTACGGTGCGATCATGTCCTCGGTGCCAAATCCCACACTTAGCTCCGAGGCCGCGATGTCCAACTCTTCAAAGGAGATCATGCCACTCCCATCCGTGTCAGCCTGGCGCGTTTCGGCTCTTTGCTGCACCAGAGCTTCGATCCCTTCGAAATCGCCTGCAAACAAGTTCACAGCCCCTGGCAAGACACGGACCGGAATGGTCTAGAAGTGCAGTCGGCCCAGGTCAGGACGATTCAGCCAGCTCGGACTTTGGATTTGGACTCTCCACATTCGGACCACCCAAGCGAGCCGTCTACAGTTCGACCGTCCAAAAAGACATGGTCCGATCTCGACTCTCACAACTGGGACAAGGCCCAGGCGAGGCGTCTTACGAAGTTCCAACGGTTGAGAAGCAAGACTCAATTCAAGTCCTGATGCTAACTGGACAACCGATTTAAGGGTTCGGGCCTGAGGCTTCCGCGGGCTCTCTCAGACAATCAAAGTCGGATCAACAACGACATGCATCAAAGCTACTGGGATTACCATAAGCAAAAATGGTTATTGAACCCCATCAACACGACTATACATATACGTAGTAGGCGACAGTCCAAAGTAATGATAAACAGAAAGCCTAGCCTCCATAAAGAATCGTGCCCAGCTTGGTGGCCCATCCGACTGTCGCTTCTGAGCATGGGCCTCAGTGTGTTCACAACACCACCGTCACTCTCATAAGCCCTCATCAACACCTGCATTGGCATTTTCAACTTAAGCGTAAATGTTGGTCAATGTGAGCTTGCATGCGTGCACCCGCAGACATCTACACTGACAGACGCATGTTTGCACATCATGTGCATGCGATATGCCATGTGTTTTGGTTGCATTTGTACATGCATGCATGTCTATGTACATGTACGCATGTACCCAGTGGCGCCGGTACAAAGGCAGGCAGATACGCGGACATGCAGGTATGCACATATGCACTTATGCATGCACGCTTGGCTGGCTGGCTGACTACCTCGCTGAATGGATGGATGTACGTATTTGTATGTGCAGGTGGTGCTTAGATAAGATTCAGAACTCTGATAGCTGGAACTTCTGCTTGTCGGACCGATGAAGCGGATTCTGGTTAACTTTTGAAGAATTTGAGACTGCACGGAGGGAGCGGGGCAGGGAACAGACGCTTGACAGAAAGGCGCTTAAAGACGCGGGGAGGCTTGGTTCGAAAGCATGGGCAGAGGCTTGTCGCTTCCAGTATCTTTGTGCCCTACAGTCGGATAAAGAAATACAGAAACTTTCCAATTTGCTACTATGGATTTGGTTTGTGTATCTTGGGATCATAGGATCTAGATACTCGAGAAAATCAAGAAAAGAGCATCGCTTTCTTCTGTCATGCAACCCTTATTGTTCCATCGTGTCTCCTCTTTCATCTCGGAAGCTTCTCTATTGCTAACCAAGGGAGAAACTTCTGCCTATGCAGTTCTATTTGATATCCTGGGGTAGGACATTATGTGTATTTCGAAAACTATCCTGACCAACAAACACCCATTTATCAACCCGTCGATCCACTAATCCATCAACCCGTTGGCTGTTGACCCATTAACCCACTGACCCAACCCCATGCACTTCACGGGGTAAGGATGGCCTACACAACCCATCAACCCATTAGCCCAGCACGACGTCGTATCCCAAAAGCCCTCTGCAGCTTCCCCAATCAGGATGTCCTGCATGATTACATTTCACTGGCCAAAAGTTTCTGGATGAGTGGCCCACGGACAGCCTGAGTAAACCCCAAGTCAGTCCACTTGGCCAGAAGAAACGGCCAATGGTTCATTGGATTGACAGGTTGATGGGATAACTGATTCACACTTGAGCTGAACACAGACATCGAGACAAAGACAGAGCGAGACACCGGGCGATTTCTGTTTCATAATTATATTCGGCTTATGGTCAGCAACGTTACGATGACTTGGACACGGGCATATACAGACGCCGGGGGGCAGACATAGACACATACATGTACACCTATACATCTGCATATACATATGCAAATAAATTCGACTGAATTGTTGTGATATGCAGCCTTGGCGCGACCAAGGCTTTGTTCAGCTTTCGTGCCACTGCTTGCAAGGCGGGGTCCTGTCCACGCAAACGTACATAAAGACTTTGCTACGCATCAATACAAGTCAGTCCCTTGAACCAGAAAGCTGTGTGTCACAGCCTGTTGTCAAACTCGGCTTGTTGACCCTCTAAGCTCCTGGGGCAGATGCTGTGGCTTCTTGCGCTGGCCCTCCGAGAAGGAAGCGCTGCTGTTTGACCTGAAAGCACTTGGTGCCACTGTGGCAGGCGCCGGGGTGCAGCCACCGCGTTCTTTCTGCAAGGTGCTCTGGTGTGAGGATCTGACTGTTGGGAGGGCTGTTGCTGGAGCCGTCTTTTCGACGGCTGAACCACAGGAGATGCCTCTGCCAGGCTGCAGGAAGACATGCAACGGAAGCACTTAAAGCGCTTGAAGCATTCTTGCCTGGGATGACTTGGAGACCGTGGACTGTGTGGGCATGTCTTGTGTGCTTGAATGTGTCGGACGCGCTTCACTCTTTGGCGAAGCAGAGCCTGGTAGTGCCAGCCGAAGCTCAAAGCCCTTGTCAAATGCCCACAAGTCGAATTTTCTGGGTCCACTTGGGTGCAGGCTCATCGGCGGCAAAGCGTTCTTGCCATTGCCTTTTCGTGGCGCTCGGGCCGAGTACGCAGACGAGGCCTGAGCTGGTGCACGGACCCAACCCTATCAGGACCGAAGAGCTAACGGACCATCAACGTAGGCTGATGTGGCTGAGTGCCACGCAGGACGCTGATTGTCAGTGGCCTAAGAGAAACGGCAAAACTAAGTGCGATACTGGTCAACAGACGTCCAAGGCCGTCACCATGCGCCAGCGCACCTGTCAACTGTCAACATGCCATTTTCCGGAAACTTTCGCCGCAGGTACTTTGCAGCGCTTCCAATGCCCAGGGGAGCGGCATTCGCATTGCCTGCGCTCATTGGAGGGCAGACTGGCACCGAGGGATTGAGAAGAAAAGCACAGAAGAAGAGAAGAGACACGCAGCGAAACCGGCAGGCGGACAGACGGATGGACAGACAAGCGACAAAGACCCAGGGAGAGAGACCGAGGCATCAGTGACAAAGAAGTCGAGGCGGTAGTGGCGGTGGCGGCGGAGGTTGGCCGCGGTGGTGGTGGCGGTGCTGCTGGCAGCAGCTGCTGCTGCTGCTGCTGCTGCCGCTGCTGCTTGTGCTGGTGCTGGTGCTGGTTTCGGTGCTCACACTCGGACAAGTCAGGCGAGGCTATGGCCGATATGGCCGAGGTTATTGGGGCGTAGTTGGTTGAGGGGAGACACATCCAAGTTTGTGCTATAGATGTAGATGTATTTCTCTCTCTCTCTCTCTGTCTCTATATATATATGTATAGATAAATAAATAGATAGATAGATAAATAGATATGCATGTATGTATGTCTGTATGTATGTGGATATATATATACATACATACATACATACATACATACATACATACATATATATATATATATGTATGTATGTACTATAATATAATAGAATATAATATAGTATAATATAATATAGTATAAAACAATGTAATATAATGTAATATATCATGATATGATATCATATAATATATAGAATATAATATAATAACAAATATAATATCATATATAATATAAGATATAATAGAAAAGATAATATACAAATAATATCAGATATCATAAAATATGATACAAAATATAGCATAAAATATAATATAAAATAGAATATAAAATACAATATAACAAAATATACATATACATATACATTTACAGATCCATATACATATATATATATATTTATTTACAGATACATATACATATACATGTATTATAACATAATATGGTATAATATACTATGCTATACTAGGATAAAATACAATAAGATTATATTATAATAAAATATATACATATACATATACATATACGCAAAACTCAGGATCTCGAACAACTTCGGAGTCGAACTGTGTGTAGAGGCCTTGTTACCGATGCAGGGTCCAGATAAAGGCTCGGCACAGGGGTAGGCTGAAAGCTGGGTTGCCTAGATATTTAAGCAGAGTTTGGTGCTTCAGACGCTCGCAGCTTGGCGAACCGGTTCAGGCTTCTAGTCGGTTGCAGGTCATCACGTGCATTGCAAAACCAATTCGATGCCACAAATGCGGGATGAGACGCTAGCTACTCCTTAAGGGTTGAGGGGCTTTCGCCCCTCTCGCATGGCTAGGATCTATGCCCACGAGCGAGGTTGCTTCGGGAGATTAGAGCTGCAAGACTAAGATGCCAGTTAGACCGCCTTCGGCAGAGACACTGGTGGCTTTACCCAATCACAAAGTTGAAAACGAGACGTGCGGTGGAAAGGAAGTGCCTCTTGTTCATCACGCCTCTGTCAGCAAACCATCCTCATCAAGATTCAGCTTTTGAGCCAGGGTTCATAATTCCCATTGCGTGTTTATTCCAGAACGCACTAACACTTGTACCACCGCTTCGCAAGGATGCAGCAATGCAGGCTCAGATCTCTGCATATCTACACATTGGTACTTGTAATGTTTGAATCGTCATTTCATGGTCCAGGCTCTGACGCGTGCCCCGCAACAGCAATTCACTAGCAGCACCATCCACTTCAAAGCAGATCAGGGCCACAAATGGGATCAGGATGTAGCTCATCAGAATCCACGACTCGACAAAGGTTCATGTAACACCGTATCGTATCCAAAGCTGTTGAACAGAGTCATGCAGCACCGTGGCAGAACACAGGTTGTGCAACCCTCGTCTTGTCACTCAGACTTCGTAGAACTTCGTAGTTCATGAAGTCAGAAACCCATCACAACGCCGCCATTGACCAAAAGCACATTCAAGTCAGACAGCCATCCAAAAGCACATCGCCTGTTCCGAGGTTGGGGGCTTTTCTCAGTTTGGCTTCGTTCTCTCCTCTTGCTACATGGCCGCGTTTCGTCGATTCCTGTTTCGTTCTGTAGTTCTTTTCCCTCCTGTTCCGCTCAAGGCCCGAAACAATCCAAGAAACAAACAACTGTTGCTCTCCGACGGAGACGGCACCTGGCCCGCGTGCGCTCGCCTTGACGCAGTGCATCAGATGCACCAGGAGACATGTTCACAACACGAAATTTGGGAAGCAACAATAAACCCGAGGTAGTGAGCTCCCGACAACACCACTTACCGAATCTGGGCGGGTGGGATGGTCGTCTGGAGCTGTTTCTTCAGCAGTCGGTGCCTGAGCGGTTGATACCAATTTCGTCTAAACGAGGCCCAGCGTGAAGAAAGCATGCCAAGCCAAGCACCATGGTCATGCTTGACTTCGCACCTTGGCCACAATCTGGTCGACTCTGATCTAGACCATTGGGCCATCGTCATCTTCTTGGAATCATGCGCTGCTTCGGTCCGGCACTGTGATATGGGGGCCTAGGAGCAAATATGCAGCAATGTGCGGCTTCCAAAATTCCGACAACTTGCCGCGAGAGTGAGACTGTCTTTGCTCCAAGCGTTGGGGTGGATGTAGCAGTGCTTGGAGTGGATCCAGGCACGATGCGCGAGACCTCTTCCTGACATGTTCTACTGCTCTCAGCTGTTCCGCCTCTGCTCATGAAAAATGTCTCGGTTGCAGCTGAAGCTTGCCGGCTCCACATCCTCTTCATCGACCTAATTTGGAACGATGTCGACTTTGAGATCTGCTGCAGTACATCCCGAAAAGCTGCATCTCATCCCCATGTCGAGTCCCTGACAGCCACAGATAGCTTCGCCAATAGCTCGTCGTCTGCCCTGAGCACGTCAGGCGAACTTGTCCCAGTAACACGATGCCGGCGCAGGAACGCGAACAAATCGATGGCTGTCCTGCCTTGGTTACGAAAAGCTGAGAGCGCCGCAGCGTGTCCTTTGTCCGACTGACATGGCCCTGTGGTGTCCACTGCGTGACACGCTCCTGCACTGACTCCAAATCAAAACTGGCTATGCGTAGGGAACCCCCTTCAAGGCCTCCATACTCTCAGCGTAGACCGAGGGAAAGAGAGGCATGCATCACGGTTTCGCCTAGTCGGAACTTGTCTGCACGCTCGCTTTCTCAGCGAGCGTGCTGCTTTGAGTACTGCTGAGGGCTGAACCGGACAAGGCATCGCAGCAAGCACTGTCCTACATTGAATAGAACGGCCCACTGGCGTTGAAGCAAAAGTCGTCGTGGCAAGTACTGGTAGCAAGGATATCGCTACTGGTAAGCGGGAAAGAAGCCAACAAGCCGCGGCAAGCTCATTCAAATTGCACGCTTTTTTCAAGAGCGAACCTCCAGTAGGCACGAACCTCCGGCAGACACTACTCGGGCAACACCCTGTGTTACGGGATTTATCCCGCGGCCCTGCAACAAGTCAAGAGTCAAAGATAGTCAAAGCCTAAGAAGCCACACATCACATATCATCCTTCGAGCAACTTTTGTGATCATGGTGAAACGCGCGCGCAGTACGCTGCGGAGCAGCCGTCACTTGGTGATGCTGCATGGTACCTTAAAACCCGAAAATGGACTGACGACGCCTGGTGGTAGCATTGGCATCTCCGGCTTTGCCAACTAAGGTTGCCGTGTCTTGCCGCAGCTCCGCGAGGTCTTCACTCAAGTGCTCCAACAGCCTGAAGACTGCTTTTGTGGCCAAGAGTGTCGCCACGGTGTCCGTCTTCCTCAGATCTCCACGAACTTTGAGGAAGCCCTGCACCAACTCCGCCACGTGCAATGTGCCACTGCCATCCGCATCCAGCGCCTCAAAGAGGTTTGCGCGATCGGGTGGCAGGTCCAAGTCATCCATCAGACGCTGCACCTGTCGATCCTCTGCGAACGAGAATCTCTGCGAATTCGTGAATCTTCTCCCAATCAATCACGCGTTACATTACGCCTACGTCCCCAAACACTAGAGGCCGTCCTGAACAACTGTCAGAAAGAGCTCCTTGCTGATCTCAATATGATCATCGTCCTCCTCAGCCAATCCCGGGCTGGCGGCCAGTCTGGCCGAACTCACATGAGGCGACAGATCCTCATGATGCAAGGCCCCATCGCTGGCACAAGCGATCACAACTGTCAAACAGTCTTCTGAGCTCCGGACTTCACTATACTCGGCTGGGACCATCACCTTCTCGTGGCGATAAGCTTTGGTGAATTTCCTTGGTGGTATCTGGATAGGTCTTGCGATAAGCTGCTTTACACCGAGGATGGGCATCCTGGAGCAGGCCTGGAACCTGCTTTTGCTCTGGGCCTGGTGTGAGCAAGGCCTGGGCGGCCTGGACCCTTTCTTTGGCGCCAACTCCGGCAGCGTGTGCTGCCACAAGCTGTAGGCCAGTGGCTTGTCTCTGCATGACTACCAACATCCAACAGCAGGGTTGGCTCCACCAAGGACTTCTCTTCAAGGGCTCTAGATCAGGACCTGCGAGCACTCCCAAATTCCGAGATGTGGAGCAGCTCCATCTCTAATTGCCAGCTCTTTTCAGGTCAATGCGGGAGCATGTTTCTGGATCATGATTCGACCCCTGCAGGGGTGTTGCCGGTGGACACTCTGCTTCTCCCTATGTTCCTCGAATTAAACTTCTAACCGGAAGATACCGAAAGCCAGCGAAGATCACTGCCTAACGGTGGCGGCAACAAGCCACAGTGACCGAAAACACTGATTTCTAGAGGATCGACTGCCAGGTGAGCCTGATAGCTCCAGAGATTGGACACAACACAGTCCTACACGCGCATTACTCAGAAAAGGCCTATTGAGCAAAGCGTCTTCACCAGCTCCCTGGTAAGCCTGGCCACCCGGATGGACTCCCGCTCATGCTGCTCTGCGTTCAGCTCATTCTCTCGGGCCGCCTGTCAGCTGGAGGAGGGTTTGTGATTGACATTGAGTTGAGCTTTGGGTGTCTTGACATGTGGACTACAAACATAACTGCTGAAGCACCAGGGCGGTTGTGGCCATGAAGGTGTTGTTGTGCATCCTGGCTCTGCTGCCACCCCACTTACAGGTCGATGTTCGGGGAGAGGGGATAAGCCAGATGAATAGCCCGAGCGTACCACCAAAGCTTGTCAAACTTCAATAGACTCAATAGACCCGACACGAACTTGCCTGCTTCACTGAGGTGCGGGGCGTCTGATGCAAGGCATGCTTCGTTCCATCTTTGTCCATTCGAGCTGAGTATTTGTTTTTCTGACATGAGAACTGGCCGCCCCCTGCCGACCGCAAATAATAAGTCATGCAGGAGTTCAACATATGCAATGCTGAAACGTCAGTTAAGGTCTTTCGACACACACACACACTCGCACAAGCCTGGCATGGCCTTAGAGGTTTGAGCTTAAGGTCTTTAAGTCTTAAGCAACATGACGAACAGCATCATGATGGATTTCCAGCACAGCCTTCATGGTGATGTCCACGTAAACAGCCAGTATCACGTTGAAAATACCTCGGAAGTAAAAATGCAGCGTATTCAGGACATGAATGCAAGCTGTTCATTCCTTGTTCAAGGATCAATGCATCGGGCCGGTCTACATACGGCACTGAAGTATCTGGTGGAGGTGTACAACGGTGTCTACATATTCCATAGCTTTGCGGCAACAACCTTATCCAAGAGAGCCTTGTCATGCAGCAGGCTACGATTGCAGCAGCAATAAAACGTGTCAGAAGGGATGGCTCCCCGCAGAAGAAACACAAACCGTGCGATTTCCTGTTATCCTGCCTTCCCACTCAAGCCGAGAAGCCCAGAGTGATGAGCATGTAGCATGCAATGTAGCTCCCGGTGAAAATCAGCCCGAATCGAGTTGCAAGGATAGGAGCCAGCGGTTCTCCTTGCAACACACTTCACAGGCTGTTTACAGATGACCTGATAAAAGCATCTGGATACATGCATGCGTTTGTATATGCATATGGTAACTGTTGGTGGGGTTCCACGGCTGTTGATGGCTCCGAAAAGGCAGAGCTGTAATCCTGCTGCTGACTACCAGGCTCCATTTTGCCCCGCTTTCTTTGTCGCTCAGGTCTGCATCGCGCCATGTCCATGCTGCCAACCCATCCATCGACCAGTGTATCCATGCCCGAACCATGATAACGTGGTCAATGCTACCCATTGACCAGCGCATCCATGCCCAAACCATAATAACGCCCATGCTACCAACCCATCCATTGGCCCGTGCATCCATGCCCAAGCCATTTATCAACAAATGCTTCCGCGCAGAAACATCGTTGATGTTGATCATGCGACATTATCGGCCCTGCCCTGCTTTCCAACACTGTTCGAAGCCGGTGCGAAAGAAAACACATCGCGCGGAACATTGCCTTAAGCCTCCATCCCGTCCTGCCACTGCACTTCCCTGTCAAAATCAAGCAACTCGGACGTGCAGCAACATCGAGTTTTGCTCCGCTGACGGGGACACCCTGTTCAACAATGCTAACATGCGAAAGTATGGGCCCTGCCATGCTGTTCAGACTTTGTTCGAAGACAAACTGGAGCAAACGACGGTGATGGACCCTACTACAAGTGCGGGGAGTAACGGGGGCCGGTTGTGGTAGTAACGGCAACCGCTCCCGCTCACTGTAACCGAAACCGCGGCCGTAGTAACAGCAATCCAGGGGCCGGCGTAACAGGAACACGACAGGCACTGGAACTGCCAACGGAAACCAGGAAGGAGCAGGCCGGAGGCTTCTATGCTCGCACAGTCGAGGACCGAAAACCGGTCCCCCCACTTGCAGGCCTGAAGTAGAAGACATTGACATATTAATTAAGACATTCGATGCATTGGGACACGCACACGCTCACATGTGTTTGTTGCTACATGGATACTGAGTAGGTACACACAACCAATCTTCAATTCTGCTTCTCACATACAGGCTGAAGCTGACAGACAAGCAGGCTGATAGGCTGATAGCCGTAAGAGCATGTCCAGTTGCTTTAGTTTCATAGGTTCGGACTGATGCATGAAGGATTGAACTCGTTGCACTCTTTCATTTGTCTTCATACGTACGAATTTGTTTGTCATGAAGGTGAAGTCCCTCTCTCTCTCTCCCAGGCATTCGATACGTCAAGCCTGATGGAAGGGCTGCACTTGCGGCAGTACGTGAAACAACAATCGGAATGCGAAGAGTTCAGAGCCCCAGAATCCGATGAGCCACTGCTTCATCCACGACTTCCACAAAGTGAAGTCCCTAAACCCCTAAACCCCAAACCCTAACGAATGGCAAGAGGTAGTGCCGCTACTTGACAAATGTCATGCAGGGCTAGAAGCTTCTATGTCCGCAGCAACCTTCATCGATGAAGTCTAATTCTGCAGTTGACAACGTCTTGGCTAGCCGAATAAGTACTGGAATGTCTAGCTTTCGACAAGATTGATAGGTCTGAGAGGACCGAAAAGCCAAAGCGACAACCTGTTCCCGTTACGGCAAACCCCCACGCACCCTACTACTAGTACTACTACCACTGCTACTGTTAGCAGCAGGAAGCAGGTCTGCAGTGGTCGTGAACAGTGTCATTGTTGCAGCAGGAAGCACAAGAGGAGAGCAGCACTACTCCTCCTACGACTACGACGACTACTACTACGACGACGACTAGTACTACTACTGCTAGTACTACTACTACTACTACTACTGCTACTACTACTACTACTACTGCTACTGCTACTGCTACTGCTACTACTACTACCACTACGACGACGACGACGACGACGACGCCTACTACTACTACTACTACTACCACTCCTACTCATGCTACTAGTACTAGTGTTAGTACTACTACCGCTACTATTGCTACTGCTACTACTACTACTACTACTACTACGACGACGACTACGACTACGACTACGACTACGACTAGTACTAGTACTAGTACTAGTACTACTACTACTACTACTACTACTACTAC
>CAJNJA010012021.1:0-13349 GCA_905231915.1 Symbiodinium necroappetens | reverse complement strand
TCGTGGAAGCAAGCATGAACATGAGACGTACTAGGTATGCCGAGGGATCCGAACTTTAAAGGTTGACTCTTGAAGGCGAAGGTTTTGGAAAACCTCAGTAACAAGCCGGGAATCATCTTCGCAGAGAAGGGGCTGCTACGTTGAACATGGCTGGCAGAACATAGAAGATCTTAAGACTTTTACCCCACATGCCACCATGAATAATAGTTAACCTGCTTTGGTGATATCGGAAAGACCCATCTCGCTGATCAGATGATGGGCCACAAGATCCCAAAGCTTGTTCCACGCCTCCGCCTGCAGCAAGCCTTTGAAGCGCTCAGCCAACATGTCCTGGCGGACTGCATTGCAATGGTTTATCTTCAAGACGCGGCATGCATGCCATGAGTCGTCCACACAAGCATCCCTATAGAAGCCGAGTTACCTACATAGCTGGAAAATCTACTACGATCTTTTCCGGACACAATCACTTCGCACAAAAGCTAGCTAGGCTTCTTGAGCCTGGAACTTGGCGAGCGTCTGGTTCCGTGTGGCCACAATCTCCGTGGAGGCCTCCCGCCACAATCGGCAATTCCCCTAACTTGAACAAATCTGCAGAGTGAGATTCAGCTGTTGAACATCTGGGCCTGTAAAGGTCGTCTTCAACAGAGCAGAAGGTCGAGATTTGGCAGGAGCTGCGAGCCAAGCGGCATGGAGGCGTGCTTCTCGCACCCGCCAGGGCCTGGGCCAAAGGGGCACTCGCGAACCACCCTTTCCCGCTCCCCTGCCGAGCTTGCTAACATCTTCAGTCACTCATGCAGTGACCTTAGGAGCCATCCCAGCTCCGAGATAAGCCGCGCCTCACCAAGATCACAAGGTCATCCGGGCCCAGATCTTCGTCCTCCCCCGCATCTTCGGGACGCTTGCAGAGGTACTTGTGGTCGTTTCGGAAACTGATCGAGAAGCCGGTGAAAAGGCTGTCGTGTCGTCAGGCATGATCAACCATTGCTCTTGGGTCGAAGGTTCGTGCAATTTGCAGGGGGGGCTGTAGAGTACCTGGCCCGACCCACGAGACGCTGCTGTTTTGTTCTGCGAGAGTGCAGGTTGGGCTTGGCGACTGTGGGCTTGATCTGTTGTGCTTCCCAGCGAGACATCCCGAACAAGAAAGCCCGTGCCACAGCAGCGCCTATGCCCGGCGTCCTCCGCCATGACTTGAACGGCTACCTGTCATCGTAGAGATATCACAGCACATTATAGTAGACTATAGTATACATTAAGTTATAGTCTACTATAGTGTATTCGTGTACTTATAGTACATTATAGTATGTTATGGTATGTTATGTTATAGTATGTTATAGTATCTTGTAGTATAGGGGAGGTCTGAGCTTGGGGTCTCTCCCCTCGAAGCTTCCGGCTTCCTGGGCTTCCAAGGCCTGGCGACCATCGCCGAAGCCCAGCAGGGAACTCCTGAAGCGCCGCTGGGGCCACGCTAGCAGTATAGGTTTTATAGGGTTTAGGGTTTATAGGGTTTAGGGTTTATAGGGTTTAGGGTAGGGTTTTTTTCCCTCCCACTTAGCAAGGACGAGCCCGCATTGCAGGGTTGGTTCGGATAAACAGATGACTACAGGATGCACTGTAGGGTTTGCAAGCGGGATCACTGTTAGTGGCCTGGCTTGCTCAAGACGAAGTCACCCTCCTGGAACTGCTTGTGCAGACGTGTCCCCTTTTTCGCGGCTAGGCGGCGAAATCCCCGGCACGATCCTCTAAGTAATTTCCTGAATGGTCACACAGCTGCGAGACGCAGAGTCTGAGTCACGCTGCTCAAGTGCTGAACTTATGCAAGCACTTGCATGGCCTCCAGCCCCGGAACACATTCAGAGTCCTCAGAAGCATTACGAACTATTTCAGTTTCCTTCTGCAGTGGTTGAAGGCCTAAGCTCTTGCGTCTTCGGGCTGACATCATAGAAGGATCTTCCATGATCCTCCAACGTCCTCCCATCTTGTAGTAGAGCTCAAATTCTCGAGATGTGCCGGCTTTGGTAAGCCCATTTGCTAGCTGAGCTTCGGAATGCACCCACCGAATCTCCAGATCGGTGGTCATCTGGGAGTCCTTTACACTGAGTAATTCTATATTGGCTCGTTTTTCGGCTCCCTTGATCACCAATACTTCTGTGCTGAGCTTGTCATACACGTTGCGGGAGTCCGTGATCAAGTAGCCTGGTGTCTGCCGCACAGTGGCTTCCGGGTCTCTCACATTCACCTCGCCATACAGCATCTCCGACCACTGGTATCGAGCGTAGTACAGTGTGTCGTCACCGTTCGTTGCCGCCTGCACCTCGGCGGCTCCGGGTGACCGGCAGGCTCTGTCAATCTTACTGGATTGCCAGCAGATCGGAGACACCTCAGTAATGTCTCCCTTCGCCAGGCTGGTCGGGGCAATCCCGACTAGAATGCCTTGAGTGCTGCCGCCCTTAACCCGGTTCTGGCTGGCAGCGTCCACCCAGGCGTACACGGCGAGGTCCACATTCTTTGGGAAGGCATGAATCTTCATGGTGTGCTCATGCCGCAACTGTGCCTGATGAAGCAACTGGTTTGCTTTCTTGATGGTCGCCACTGTTCCTTCGCTTGTCTCGGAGAGCAGAAGAGAGACTTCTGCTGACAAGTGGGGAGCCACCTGCTGGGCTGTCCATGACAGTCCGCCCAAAAGAACTCGTAGTTGCGTCCGCTCCCAGTCTGTAATAGCCTTGTCGTCCTCGCGGCGTCGGGTGGCGCTGAGGGGAATCTCCTTCAAATCCTTGGCGTAGCCAGGCTGGGATAACTCATAGCCCTCTGGCGTGGCCTTGATTCGGACTCCACACTGAGTGAACGCGTCACGTTCCCAGTCGCCCCATTTGAACTTGTTCTTGATGGCCTCCAGGATCTTGTTCCACTCGGCGTCCTCACTGTCGCCCATGAAGAGGAAGTCGTCCACGTGCCCGCAGATGGCGCCTCGTAGGTCACCCTTCACGCGCCAATACCACACACAGGGGTCGGACCAGGATTTAACTAACCCTAAACCTGTAAGGTACGTATCCACGGACTTATACCATTCAAGAGGTGCGTCGACAAGGCCGTAACACGCCTTCATGAGCTGGGTCACTGAGCCGGGAGGCAAATTCATTGCCTCCAAGATCTCTGGGCACGGCACGCAATGCAGGGTGTCGGGGTAGGATCGGCCTTGCAAGAAGGCCCCCGACACGTCACCCTTCTGGATCAGCCATCTTTTCCAAGCAGCATATTGTAGGAACATCTGTCTCGTTTGGCGAGACATCACTGGTGATGTTGTTGCTCGATGTTCGTACGAAGGGTCCTGATACCCTAATAATACAGCCCGTGCTTTCGCTTTCCGCGTGCCGTCCTCCTTCACCTTCCACGTCAAGATCCATCGCATCCCCACGGCCTGTTCAGCCGATGGCTGCAAGTGTGGTGGCAAACTCTTGAAGGCTTCCGCTGCGATGAAATTCTTGACCTCCACGGCCTTGGCTTGTTTGAATTGCTCCTTTTCATCCGGAGTGAGCTTCCGCTCACTCACTTCCACCGCCTTGCGCTTCATCGCGCCCACGAAGAAAGCCTCCAGGTTGCGGCACATCTCCTTTTGTCCACGGTTGGACTCCGGGACATCAAACTCCACCTCAACCGCGGTGCCATCGTGCATCCAATGCTCAACCGGTTGAGCGCTCCATGCACTCTGAGAAATCCGGTCTTGCCAACGCTCGGCAAGATGACTATCCTGAAGGTTGTCCTGGCGTCGAGGTCGCTGATGAGGGGGCCGTGTTTCATCATCCATCTCATCCGTGAGCGGTGGCGGCTCGGGTCGCTTGCTTCGAGCTCGTCGTAGAACGGGTGGCGCCTGCTGGTCTGGGTCCTGAGCTCTGCTCCACTCCACGTCGTCGGGTGCTTCCTTGGAGACATCCTGGAACTGGTTGCCTCCCAGTTCTTCGGCGACCTTCGTAAAGGTCCAGGGTACTTTGGCCTCGGAACTCAATTCCTCAACCAAGGCCTCGCGCTCCGAGGCGTGTCGCAATTGTTCTGGGCAGCACTTAATCAGCTGCTTGCCACGGATGCACCACACCACACTCCCGGGCCGCAAGTGGCCCTCCTCGTCGCGTCTAGTCTCGGTCGCCAGGACCCTAGCTGGTCCCAGAAATCGTCCATGTTTCCCGCCGGGCGCCCGACGGCTTTTATTTGCCTCTTGGCTTCGCCAGAAGAACACAAGCTCTCCCGGCACATAGTCGAGCACTCGCCGCGGTCGCGAGTGCTTGGCCCGTAAGAGGCGCTGTCTCGCATGCCATTCGCAATGTGCCTTCTCAGCTGAGGCTCTTCTTTCGACGTCTCGCTGAAACTCTCCACTCGCATTTTCCACCAGTAAATCTGGAGGAAGCCGGTGAGGCTCGGGCACCAACCGATCGGTGTCATCTGCGTTTCTGCCCAAAGCCAGTTGGGCAGGCGAAAACCCTCTTACTTGCTCACGATGATTAAAGACTCGCACAGCACCTGCCAGAGCTTCTTCCGGAGTGACAGCGGGGTCATCGGCATGTATCTTTGCTAAGACTTCCTTAATCCCTTGAACAGCTTGTTCAATGGAGCCTATCTTCCAATGAGCCTCGGCCGGCGCAACATCTAAAAAGATACTGTGTTTGTCACAGAATGCTTCCAGGGCCTGGCTTCGGAAGGCCCCCGTGGGATCAAGACGGAGAGTGCGGGGCACTCCAAAGTACTGCATCCAACCCTCCTGAAAATAATTCAAGCAAGTAGTCGCTGAAGGCTGCTGCTTGGACCCTCGTGTGAGGATCCGTGCAGTTCGAAATCGAGTATTCTCATCTATCACCACTAAAAACTGCACATCTTCTCCAGTCGTGGGGTGGTGCCAGTGTCCTACATCGGCAGCGACCGTATGCCATTTGGGCGGAAGCGGTTCAAGTGACGCTAAATGCCGTGGCTGCACTCTCTGTCGCTCATGACACACACTGCACTTGAACTCCGCCGCCGCCTTAAGCACTTCTTCGGATGCTCCTCGTTTCTTGAGAGCGTCAATCAGGTGTCGCATGCTGCCATGCCCTGTTGCTGCATGCAACAGGTAAATTTGTTTGTCAATCTTTGCCCGCCTTCGGGCAGCACTGGCAGGTTGTTCCTCACCCGCCCACGCTTCTTGCCTCTCTGCATCAAGAGCATTCTGGCTTCTCTGGAGAGGAGGAGAGGAGTTCCTACGAGGGAGCGGAAAACCAAATTTCCTCAACTGCTGGCGTTCTTCTTCTGTAAGTTCATGTCCACTGCGCACCGAATATGCAGACAACGTGATTCTCTCACCAGTCCACGGGTCCACAGTGTGCCAGGCGTTGGGAGGGAAAGCCACCACTTTATGATGCGTACACAGGCGCTCGTTTTCTTGTTGAACGTCACGTTGCACCACCAACTCACCCCCCGTGTAGGTCCCGAAAGAACAAGTGTAATTCAAGCTGGCTTTGTCGTTGTGGACATCTTTGTGCCAAGGAACTTGGTTGTTGTAGCTTAACACAAACGACGTCCATGTTGCATTGGGGTCGGCGTGTTCCCGGAGGAAGGAATTCACATACTTACACAGTTCCTCATGCCTTGCCGTCCTCTTGCTCACTCCCACAAAGGGACCATGTCGATAGGCTCCGAACTGGAAGTATGGTGGTCGCGGACAATCCTTTCCCAGCATTCCTCGACCCTTCCTTGGCAGTTGGAGGTTCAAGCCTCTCACGTACTGTTCCATGTCCTGAAACGATAACTGGTTGTTTCTCCTTCTCTCCTGTGCCTCATGTTCCTGTTCTTGTCTGTTCTTGTTCTGGTTCGTGCTCACTTCTGTCTCACTCTCTCTTTCTCCAGCAAGCAAACAAGACGCACAAGACAGCTCATGTCCCGACTGGTGTGTCATGTCACAAGTGCAGGCGGATCCTAAACCAAACAGCTCTATGGTTTGTGACTTCCCTTGGCATTCGTTTTGAACCCCATACAAACTCAGTTCTTGCTGCACCCCCATCACCACCAGTCTTTGGTATTCCTTGGGGTACGGCGGACTGCCCTCCGTGGCCTTGCCTTCACACCTTCCATGCTCGTACTTCCCATCACAACGACATGGCTTGTTCAAGAGGTCTGCCAGCCGCTTATGAGTGGTCATAATTTTCCAACCCTTTTGGATCAATTTTCCTCCGTTGTCCCGCAGATTCACCCGACAGCCCTTTGTCACCGCCGTATAGGGTTCATATCTACGGTACATGTTTTGCAACAAAGGTAACCGCCAGGCATCGCTCTTTTCAGCAAACTCCCAGACAACATGTATCCCCCGCTGAACGCAGTGATGCCAGACTACGCTACACCCAACATACGTCTTCAGGGCCTGCTGTCTACTCTGGGCAAGTTCTTGCTTCTGAGCCTCACTTCTTTGGTTGGTTCTTTGCATGGGGGAATAGGGACTTCCAGGAGGGCTCAGCCAGACTGTTGTGGGCCTCAAGGTCTCAATTTGTTCCAACACCAAACGCACTCCGGCTGATGTACCAAGATCATGCTTGTCCCACAAGGCACAACATGAAGCAGCGCTCTCTTCTCCCACAAACTCTCGGACTGCCTGCGACAAAACACTCCCTTTTCCACATGTGATCTCCAGTAACAGAGGTCGCTGGTCTTGAGTCAGGCTCGAAAACAGCTGTGGCACTGCGCTCCAAGACTTGTTCTCTAGAGCCTGCGCGGCGCCAGCAGAAAGCTGGCGAGACTCTACCGGCTCCTCGCACAAATCATCTACGTCTGGTGCCTCAAAAACTGTCGTCTGCTGGCCTTGAACATCTGTCTGAACCTTCACGGGTCCAGGACCATTGTGAAGCTCGTCTCGGTGGGAGCCTTCGTGTCGGTCTCCGATTCCTCCTTCTTCTTGCGGCGCGGCTCCTCCGGGTTCTGTGTCTCCCGGAGTTGCTTGATCTCTTCCTTCATGGACATCATGGTGGCCATGAGAAGCTTCATGGTGTCGGCATTGGCAACCGCATCCTCGGCCACATCGTTGGAGGAGCCGGGTTGATCTCGTCCGATGGTTCCCCGTCCCTGCTTGGCACAATAGCCCTTGCCGCCCGTCGTGGCCAGGGCCTTGCTCTTTGCCTTGGGCAACATCTCCGCGTGGGTCTTGGTGATGTCCTTCACCGGGTCCTTGTCGATGTGCTCCCCGAAGTCCTCGTCTGCCTGATTCATCAGCCAGTTCCCCAGGCGACTGAGGCGGTAGTCGCATGTCTCCCCTCCCTCCAGGAGTGTTTCCTGCACCCAGGTGGCATACGCTGGCTGCTCCCGTCGGAGTTGGCCGTAGGTGAGCGTCGACCACTTCCCGAAGCCCACCGGGTCCATGGCGCTGGCCACCGAAATCTCGTAGATCTTCCGGGTCGCTCGCTTCTGCAGCATCGGGATCGTCTCGTTCCCACTCAAGGAGAGCTTCAGGCGTTCCTCGCAGAACGCTTTCAGCAGCTCTTTCTTGCGGCTGCTTTTGTTCAGCTCGGCAATCCACTGCCGAAGATCCGTCTTCTTCGAGCTGGAAGTGGACTCGCCGTTGAGTTCCATGAGCTCCGTCAGCCGATCTCGTAGCTCCACATTGCTCCACTCGCGGGGAGGTTCTTCTCCGCGAGCTCGAATCGCCTCCTGAAGCTGCGACTTGTTCATCCTCATCATGGCTCGTCCGGCAAGATCGAGATGAAGGGAGGACCTGGGGGCACCGCTCTGAGCTTTCACAAGGGCTTCCATCGTCGCTGGTTGTTGGCGCAACAGCACCGCTTCCGGAAACTGAAATATCTCTACACTCGCCTGAAACAAACACTTCACACACATGCTGAGGACTCTGTGATGTGATACTACCCTCTCCTGGTCTATACATGGAGACCTCCCTTTTGACGCCAGGAACGTCATCCGGGAGGAGCTGTCCCTAGAGGAACGCATCTAAGGAGGGAACCGGTTTGTTGGTCCCTCGAGCATTATCAAAAAGATCCGCTGTCAAATCCAGGAGCTGATGCCCGGTCTGGGACCGCTTCAAAGAAATCACTTTGCAAGGATCCAGCTCACGAAAAACGATCAAATCTCGCCTAAAATCAATCATGGCATCCAGCTTCCTCAGCGCGTCGATCGAGAAGAGCACGGGCCCCTCGCCCTCGTCCAAGGCATGCACCAGGAGCTTGCCCTGGTGCTGGTTGGCATCCACTCCCAAGTGGATGGTCGACACGCACTGGCCCTCACTGGAGTTGCCAAAGCCGAACACTGGTCGGTCTGACAGGTCGATCTTCTCGACCCTGTCCTTGCCGTACTTCTCGATGTTGCGCTTGAAGATCTGCTCGAGGGCTCGGACTGATCCAATGGTCTTGGTCGCCCCGCCGTCGATGACACAGCAGCCGGCATCAACCGCCTCCTTGGTGGTGGGCCCGGCAGCCAAAGCACCTTCATTGGTCTGCGCGTAGCACACGAAGGGAGCCATTTGCTTTGACTGGCCTGGCCCGTCAGCTTCGCCTGGCTTTTTGGGGCAGTTGCGTGCCCTGTGGCCAATGAGGCCGCAGCGCAAGCATGTCATCCCTGAGTCGTCGCGGGGGCGGCCGGAGTTTTCTCGGTCGCGAGGCTGGTAGTACTTGCGAGCCAACTTCACCTGATGTTGTTTCTCCCGAGCAGCTTTGAGTGTTCGACGGGCCTCACGAAGGACGGCCCATGCCGAGTCAATCTCCCTCTGGTTCTCCGACCAGATCGCTGAGCCCTCCTCGTTGAGGTTGTCGTTCAGGTCGCACTCAAACGCCTCGGGCGGCTCCTCGATTTCCTCGTCGACGTAGTCCTCGATCTCCTCGCCGATGTAGGCCTGGCTGTGGTGTTCCCTCCTTCGCTGATCCTGCTCGCCATGCTGAGTGCGCAATTCGTGCGCCACCTTGGCCAGCGTGTACTCGCCAGCCACTGCCGTGTGGATCAAATTTCTCTCATAGCCGGATAAGCCCGCATCTGCAAGGAGGTACCACGCCTGCACAAACTCGGGAAGGATCTCCACCTGGGATTCCTGGGGGGCGCCGGTCTCGGAGCCTGGCTTCCACTCCCAGCTGGAGTACCACGGGTACTTGTTCCAGTACTGGCCATGCCAATCCCAGGAGGACCAAGAGGTCGAGGAGCTCCATGTCCACGTCGTCTCCGTGTTGTTCTCTCCGGTGTTGATGTCACCGTCTCCGTCGTCATTGTCGTCTCCACCGGGGTTGGACGCTGTAGAGGTCCAACTGGATCGTCTGCTGCTCCATCCAGGCCCGCCGCCTGGATGGTGTCCAGTCCACGAGGTGGCCGCTGGCGCTGCTTTCTTGCTGGCAGGCATCACTCTTTTCAACGCCTGGCAGGCTCTCCAGTACGTCTCCGTTTTTCTTGTAATGTAGTCGTTGATGCCTTCTCCCACTCTGCGCCGGCTGTTCCGGAAATACTTGTTCAAAAATTCTGTGGCTTCCGGAATCTGAGGTCGTCCCAAGCTCTGTCGCAGGTGTTGCAGGAAAATGGCCACGCCGCCATTGAATGACACCCATGTCGGCTCTTTGCCGACTATCATTCGTTGCGCAGCTCCTGTCAATTCCCCGCAAAGTCGAGGTCCACATAGGTATCGGTTCTCATACTTGACACCCTGCTCCCAGACCAGAACTTGTTCCTCGTAGGCCTGGAACGTATTCGCGTTGCCGTCCCATGATGGGACGCCGTCCTTAGAGCGGCCACTCAGCCCGCTCGTCATTCCAGTTCGGTAGCACGGAACTGGTCGAAGAAGTAGGTCCCTGGATCGCACAGATGCTGGAGCCCGTAGGCTCCGCTACCATGCAAGCGGGATCACTGTTAGTGGCCTGGCTTGCTCAAGACGAAGTCACCCTCCTGGAACTGCTTGTGCAGACGTGTCCCCTTTTTCGCGGCTAGGCGGCGAAATCCCCGGCACGATCCTCTAAGTAATTTCCTGGATGGTCACACAGCTGCGAGACGCAGAGTCTGAGTCACGCTGCTCAAGTGCTGAACTTATGCAAGCACTTGCAGGGTTTAGGGTTTCCCTGGCAGTAACGGTGTACCTTGAAAGGTATCTTAAGCCACCATAACTTACCTACCTTTCGATGTAGGTTCCTAGTATAACCCCCAATCTAGACTTCTCACCAGCACGGGCTGTTCACGAAGGCAACCCTAAGATGTGTATCAAAACGTTTGATGCTCGTAGCTCAGAGAAGTTTCATCCACACTATCCCCAGAAAGCCATCCGGAAGATGCTCGTCGAAGTTTGCACTCATCCTACCTTTTTCATGCGATGGCCCATGTGCATGAGCTCAGGAACCCCAACTGACCGAAGAAGCTCCATGCCATACGGCCGAATCCCAACCGGCCGCCTGCAACACAACTTGATAAGGGCGTCCAGAAATCCAAACCCAGGCTTACTACACTATATGCCTGGAGAACCCATCAGAAAACTCTGATAACAAACATCATGCCTCAAAGTGCGCTCGTCCCGGAGTATGGCGAATTGCTTGCCAGCCTGCCCATCCTCAGGAGAACACTTCGGAGGCCTTCTGGCTTTTGATGTTACGGGCTTACGCTCTCACGACTCGGGCTAGCCAAATGAGGTTCGCAGTCACGTAATTAGGGAGATGCAGCTCTGCTGCCAACACAATCTCCAAACTCTAAACATGAGCTAACCGAATAAACAAACGAAAGCACGCAAATGATAAACATCAGTCATTGCTGTCGATTCAAGGGGATCACTGCCAACTCTCCCGCAAGAAGACTCGCCCTAATGCCACATATAAATACATAGTGCCTGGGCTGGTAGGGTTTGGGGTAATTATTGGATTCCTGGTTATCATCGTTGAGGTTTCATGGGTTCGTCATGGCTGGGGACGAGAACTAATATACTACAATATACTTTCATATACTAGAGTATTCTATAATGTAGTATGATATACTATACAAAGTACAAAGTAATTTGCACACGTTTCTGCACATGAGCAGGTGCTCCATTGTGTACTCACTATCCGCTCTCGCGCGTTTTCTGCGGAATTCTTCTGTACACGCAGGCGAGCAGCCAGAGCGCGAAGGCCTAAAGCCGCAAGCAAATCAACAGTTCTTCAACAGAATGCCTCTATGGCACGTGTCAAGCACTGTTGAACGATGTTCCAAGCATAGAGAGCTGTTGAAGAAATGCGATGCAACGGCACCGACTTCACTCGTGAAAGCTTGTGAATTCTCACAAATGAGCTCCTGTCGGTGCTCCTGGTAGCATACCTTCCTGGCATAGATGCACGGAAATCTGAGGGCCTCACATGGGATCCTTTGCTGACCTCGTCGGGGTGCTGTAAGTGAGCCTTGGATGCTTGCTCACCCACTCCTCGCCCCGGCGGGCCACTTTCGGATCTGGCACTTTGCATCGGAGCTCCTGCCGGGTCTTTGCATGGTCAGGTTTCGCTGTAGCATCTTCACTGTCCTGAACACAAGAGATGCGGCTAAACCCGCCCAGCAGTTTGAAGCGGAGGTTGCTCCAAATATTGCGAGTATGCGATCATATGACCCCAGTACACCCTAGTCTAATCCGTAAAGGCCCCGATATTTCCCATGGATTTAGAGGCCCCTCCTTCGCCAAAAGGCTCATCACCTCGTCGCAAAGCCCCCAAATCCTGAGGCTCGCCCGCTCGTCATAGAAGGTCCGCTGCAGGCCGATGATGACCTAAGATTGTCGGGGCTATACTCTCGACTCTCGACCCTTAATCTATAATGGGATCTTGCCTTCGTGCTTTCCTGCTCTCTGCGCCAGCTGTTGCGCGACGGCAAGGTGCAGTATAACCGTGATCCTAAACCGCCTAACCCTAAACTCACGCCACATGGAGCCTGGGCAAGACTTTCAACCCCTTGCCAGAGGAAATGTGCGTCGGAAGCGCAGGTGGCACGACATAGACGTCTTTAAGTAAAAACACATTGACATCGACCTCATAAAATGCTGGTGCCTGGAACTGCTCCGCACTATGTGTGGCTCGAGACAGCCTGTATTCATGGCCGCTGCATACACATGTACTTAAACATGAAAAGGTGTTACGGGATAGGCCAGCGACGAGCCCTTCACCTTCGCCCTGGGTGTAGCGCTCTGCCACGGCATTTGGGATCTCATCTGAGGTCATCCCGCAAAGGGAGGTCCCCAGGCTTATGCACAGTCGGGCACGAAGGGACCAGGAGAGCAGCCATTGGAGCAAGTCATGGCGGAGGGTATCGTCCATCATCTTTACCTGGTTCTTGCTGTCGCCCCATGCGCCATGGATCTCATTCAGCTTAGCCTGAGGGAAGCCTGCCTTCTGAGCCAAGCGATCGTGGTTCTGCTGGACCCAGTTCCCGATGAGCCCTTTTTCGGCCACAGCTGCCAGCGCATGGTGGGCGAAAGTCGGGGATAGCTCCAACCGGCTGCCAGTGGAGGCGATCTTCTTGTGGGGTGCGACAGAGCTACTGGCTCTGGAGGCATAGTCCCCGATGCCTGATGCGGCGGCAGGTGTCAACTCGACTGCGAATTCTGGGACAGATTACAACCCACGCCCATGCCTGAAGCTGTTGAAAGTCCTGCACCGGTGTAGATCACCGTGTCGGCACCACTCCGCCTCCACATTTCTGCGAGCATTCGCACTTTCTCCTGGTGAAGTACAAGCAACAGACGCATTGCCTCCCCCTACTGTCAGCGCACACTTCCACGCCCCCTCCCCTCAGGCTATGCTTCGTATGACTAACTGGACATGAATCGTTCCCCAAGCCCCAAGATGGGCAAGGCCCATCACCTTGCAGTCCTTGTCATGCCTGGGTCCAACTACGCCCTCACTAGCAATTGCAGCCACTAGCACTATAAGAAGCTGCTATTCGCATATCTCGCTTTGAGCGTCCGATGCCTCCAGCGGAACTGTCTACCGTTGCATGTGGTAGTGGTATTTCACATGGTAACACATGAAGCATGCCAGTTCGAATCATCCAGACGTCGGTTCTGTTACTGTAGCGCCCCAAATGCGCAAGTAAAAGTCCTGAAGCACGGCCGGCTCGTCCAGATACTCTGAGGCATCGTAAGCCGCATAGCCGGGTCGGGCCTTGCTTCAGGATTCCCTGTACAAAAAATGCATAAATACACATCATTCACATTTCTATCTGTGTATGTATATGTATATGTATATGTATATGTATATGTCTATGTCTATGTCTATGTCTATGTCTATGTGTATGTGTATGTGTATGTGTATGTGTATGTGTATGTGTATGTGTATGTGTATGTATATATATATATCTGTGTGTATAACGTGTGTGTATATATATATATGCACATTTATTTATTATTTATTTATGGT
>CAJNJA010012020.1:0-13349 GCA_905231915.1 Symbiodinium necroappetens | reverse complement strand
TGTCCGCAGTGCTAAAAACGGCCGTGAGGGTTTCGCATGGTTGCGCGCTGCTGTAAGCTTGCATAAGTCGTAACTGGCGACTCCTTCGCTTTTCAATTCGATCGACTACAAGATCTTTACTGGCATATCTGTGGATATACTTGTGGAACTTATATCTATACTTGTCTCACATATCTTACTTGCAACATGACTTATCGAAGATGCAACTTGACTTACGCAAGTTGTAAGTTCCGTAAGTCCAAGGGCCCTACTTGTAATATTATATGTACACCCAGAGTATCATGTCATGGCGAACTTTCGCGGATCAGAGGCTTCGGGTTGAAGGCTGCTCAAGTTGTTATGGCCTTTAGGGTTCTCGGGCTTATTTTCGAGGCTGTTAGGATTTTTGGGCCTCGGATGGCTTTAAGTCTTTGGAACTTTGGGGTTTAGGGTTTAGGATGGGTTTAGGGTTCCGCGGGTTTCAATTTGAAAGGCTTCGGGTTGCAGGGTTTAGGGTTTAGGGCTCCCGGATCCCTCTAGTCTCGCAGATGGGGGAAGGGCGGAGCTTCCCCTCTCGATCTTCTTTTGCCAGCAACAGGTACCCAGCAACCGTTTTACCCTGGACTCCCGGCTCCCGGAAACCCCCCAAAACTTCAGACCCGAAGGATCCTCAAACCGAAGGAGCCGCCAGACAAAAACCCAACAAAAACACAAAAAAAAGGAACTAAGCCAGCCGCAGGCAAGTACCGTCGGGGCGGGAATGATCGGTAAAATGGCCTTTCCCTTGAGCCACTGATAAGAGTCGACGATGAAACCTGCCTTCAAGCTCTAGTTGAATCACTCGTCTTTTCGTTGTTGTCTTGATGGCTACTTGTATTATTACTACAGTACCCCTAAACCGTAAACCCTAAACCCAACTATTTTTCCTTGCGTTCTCCACCAGGGCTCCAGGCTCGAGATGGAACCGGTCGAGAGCTGGCGTTCCATCGCCAGCCCCCTAAGACAAGGGCTTTTTTGCGGCTTCTTTTCCGGGTGCTGGGGTCACTGTATGAAGGAGTGTTTAATCGCCTGCAGAGCCGAGGTCCGAGGTTTAGGCTTTCTTTTAGGGTTTAGGGTGTAGGTCTGGGAGGTTTTTGTAGGGTTTTTGAAAGGTTCGGTTCAGCCTAAGCTAGGGTCAGCTTCTGGTTCAGGCCTCGGCTGGAATCGACGAGGCAGCTCTCTGTGTCAGGGCGCGAGCGATGCGCTGAGATGTGCTGAGATGTGCTGAGCAGGGGACTTGCTGCGGACCTGCTGCAACGGCAGAAACCTCCAAAAGCTTGCTCAAGCGAAGGGATGGAGAGGAAGAGAGGAAGAGATCCCAAAAGGAACTCTCCCTTTCACCAAGGGCCCAAAATAAGCCAGGGCTCGGGCCTTCTCTCTTGTCGGTTGGACTCGTCCCCCAAAGAGATCTCGGCTAAGCCGAGCTCTTGTAGCAAAGGCCGAGGCTTCCGGGGGGGCCCTGCCTGGGCGGAGCTCGGGTGCGTCTGCGCCTGGATGGCGCGGAGGCCTCGAAGAGACGTCAAAACGTCTTCGCCTTTTTTTTCTTCCACCGTTGCAGAGGACACCCCCAGGCAGCACCCCGGGAAGCGGGCTGTTGATCACAGGACGGAAGTCGTGACATCCGCTGCTAGTCGGACTCCTCGCCCAAAGCAGGCAAAAACTCTTCTTCTCGTTGTTGCTGTTGTTATTGTCGTGGTCGGAAATCATGGCAATGACTGCTAAGCGCTACTGTCGTACTCGGCAATATTCTACATCTTGGGGAGTAGTGAGCAGTCTTTGTTTCCACCTGATGTCACTGGGAGATTTGTATTCATCCACACCGTACCGCTCCTGCACCTTTCGATCATCACCATATCACCATATCACCATCACCATCATCATCAACATCAACATCAGCACCATCGCCAGCAGCAGCACCACCACCACCACCCCAACACCCCCACCACCCCCGCCACCACCACCACCACCACCACCACCCCAACCACACCACCCGCCACCACCCCCACCACCGCCGCCACCTCCGCCACCGTCGCCCCTGCATGCCCCTGTGCCACCACACTGACCATCATGCCTTCTCTCTCAAAAGGCAAGGAGAGTCAGAGGTTTCGGACGCACCTGCAAGCTCCCAGCTTCCATGCCGTACCTGGCAGGACCAGGGAAGGGGTTTATCGGCGTGAGTCAGTCCGAGGTTCGGCAGAGGGGTCTTCTGCAGTTGAGCCGAGGCACCCTGCTTGAAAAGCCGGCAGAACACCACACCCGGAGACCTCGCGAGGAGAGGTTGGAAGGCATGTTGGATGAGCTGGTTTCGGCTCCGAGGCTTCGGTCAGCTGGCTGAGGTTGCTGCGACGGCTTGGACTTGAGGAGGCAAGTCGACACCTCCGACCGGGCTTGGACCCGGACAGGACACAGCTCGTGAGCTCCGTGAGACTTTGGGATGGTTTTACGGCTCAGGGCTTCTGCAAGCGCACCTGATGTCCGGAGCTGAGGACCACGGTGATGTTGTTGTACCTGGCTCGGTGATCCACACATTGCCAAGCCACGCGGCAGCGACACTTCGAGCCCGAATGGACGCTAAACTCGGAAAGCCTTTCTCGCAAAAGTGCGGGAAGGGGTCACTTGCTGAGCTCCTTCCCGGACGGGGATGACACAACTACGAAGATGTCCTTGGACTGGCTCCCAGAAACATCCCGAAACCAGGAGCCCAGTCGCAGCCAGATCCCTTCGCAAATTCTTGTCGTATCTGCTCTTGCTCTTGGTGGGCTTTGCACGAACCAGAAAAAAAACCCTAGACTAGACCCAAAACCGAGGGGTTCCATCAACCCCAAACCCGAAAAGCTTTCATTCCACGAAACATGGGCTGAGGCCGAAGCAGTGGTCGAAGGAGGTAGCTGCTCCAGCTGAACCTGCTTTGGAGAGGGGCTGAGGGTGTTAAGGGGGTTTTGGGGCTTTGGGCCAAAGGGTTCAGGGTTTTGGGTGAAAGGTCTGAGGCTAAGCTAATAAGGGTTCAGTTTTGAGGTTTAAGGGTTTTGGACCTTGGGGTTACCGGATTCAAGGCTTGGGACTTTGACTTTGAGGTTGACAGGTTCAGGGCTTCGGGTTTATTTCAAGGCATTGGGTTTGAGGGTTTGGGGTTTAGGGTTTGGAGATGTGTGGAGTGTGGATACCCCCTGCTGTGGCTGGAAGTTGGCTATGTGCCTCGAAGGTTTGCGTCCCAGAGCGCGGCAGCTCATCCAGCAGCAAGCCTGTACAGAGAAAGTGGAAGAAGAAGTCTCACATAGCATACTCTACTACACCATACTCTTCGGCTCGACTTGAAAAGACGCCTTGGTGCTTGATGGCACCATCCGCCGCATCGCTGACGCCGACCTCGAGGGCTTTTTTGGAGCTCAGAGCTGAGCCGAGCCGAGGGCCTCTGAGCAGCCAGCTGGACCGACCCAAACTCCGTCATAGTCCACGACGCCGTTGTGAACGACACGCACCTGGACGCGAAGCGCTCGGGTAAAAAGGGGACGCGGCCGAAAAGCAAGGTTTGTCATGGGAAAGAAGAGACGATCCTTGCCGATCACTTCCGTAACTTCAAGCCCGAGGCACCCCATGTGCTCCTCGATAGTCGATGATCTGGCAAACAGGAGCATTCAGGTCATTCAAGCACTGCTGTCCTGACCTGCTCTGCGACTGATTACTGCTCCAGCAGAGCTGGAAGGACTGAAGCATGAGCATCGAGCGGCTGGCCATGCAAGATGGAGGCTGCAAACCAATTTTTTGTGACTCCTTGCCTCGTGGTGCGCACATGGCCCGCAAGACAGTGCACAACTGACTTGCAGGCTAATCTGCGCTTTTAGAGTACAGCGACTCGTGCGCATGGCCCAGTGCTTCAGCGAAACGAATGCTGCGCAAAAAACCTTTCAAACATCATGCAAGCTGAAATGGGCTGTTTTCCGGAACAAATCAACTGTTCGGTTTGCGCAGAAGCTGGGCGATCCTCGTCAGGGTACGTTTCCAAACATTTTCTGAGCATGTCAAGTCTGTGAGGACTGCCTTCTGCAAGTGCGAATGTGTCGTGTGCAGCTTGGTGAGAAAGGCCTCAATGCTCAGCAGCGGCATGTCTTTCTTCGACTCGCATTGCTCGCGAACGACCTGATCAACCATCCCAAAGTCTGCAACACCGTCCTTGCCGAGGAACGCATAGCAGGTGCACAAGACCTCTTCCTGAAGGAGGGAGTCGAGCTTGCGGAACTTCCGAGCCCCGTCATCACACGAAAGTACCCCACTTCCCTCGACGTCGTTGCGCAAACGCGCCCAGGCTGCAACTGAGTGTTGGATAGCAACGAGGCTCCACTTGTTACTCAGCTTCAGGGCCTCATGCACGGGGTCCACGAAGTCGGGGTAGGCAAGAACACGTCCAAGTTCGGCTAGGGACGACTGGAGGGCTGTGGCATCAGATGTCATCTTTGGAATGTTGGGGGTGGTCGTGCCGCCTGGCAACGGCGCTTGGGACTCTGGCCGTGTCTTCGAAAGAGCATCGTTGACCATGCGGGGAACTTCCATCAGGCTCGGGTAGAAATTCTGCTCGCTGAGATCCACTAGACGGCCTAGGTTCATGAGGACGTTCTGCATGTCGTCATCTTCAACATTGCCGCACACATTCCTGGCGAACTTCTCCCAGCTATAGTAGTTCGCCATCACCTCGGCAACCACATCAGATTGTACCTCAGCACGGGCAGCGCTTACAAAACCGAGTGCTGACATGCTATAGCTGCTAGAGGTGTATCGATGTTGGTAGTCGTATCGATTCTCCTCACCTAGTCTACATGAAGTACGGGTGTCGGTTCAGGAATTTGGCACCGGGTCCACACAAACTTGAGCGGTCCTCCTAAATTCAAAAGGCCCCGAATCCTGCTAGTCGCGCACCTTGTAGTATGCATTCCGTAGTTGACTCAGCCGTGTGTTGTCGCTGTCGACGATGACCGCCAGGTAGTCCATGATGACCTGCGTGTCCAGCATCGTGCGGAAACGGCCCATAGCTTGCCACACCACTCTGTCACGCATCAGCAGCTTGGAGTCCTTGAAAGCCTTGTGCAACTTGTCCCTGTCAACGAAACCGACCAACCTCCCGATGGACATCACGTCCGCACCCAACCGCTCAAGCTGCATCCAGGCTTCGTGAGCATAAGCCACTGCTGTCTGTCCCGCTTGCAAACTTTTGATCAGGTCTTCGCGTACCACCATCAGCAGGCGCTCGCTTTTATTGCAAGCGGTTATGCGCTGGAGCGCAATGTGGAGCTCGGGCGACAGGCTCATGCTGGAAACTCGTGGGAGCTGCTTCTCAACCGCGCTATGACCACAGACACAGCTTCACCTCTTGTCGAGAAGCACTGCAACGAGCCCTAGCCTACATCGTATATGCGATGGGATCACTGCAGTGCAGTAAGCGACTGTACTAACTTGTCATTGAATGGACCTGGAGCCATGAGTGCCACATTTACCGATGCGATGCAACGCACCCGACCAGGTGTACTTCAACTTCCTGGCGGAAACTGCATGAAACTGCATGAAGCAACTCTAATGATGGTGATGATGATGAGCATGATGATGATGGTTCCTGATGTTGATGTTCCTGATTGCTGGTCACGATAATGATTATGTTTATGACCATGATGACAGCGATTATGACGGAAAAGACTGTAACGACTGCCATTAGTAATGACTTTCTGGACTGTGTCGTTGATGATGATCACGACCAGCACGACCACAGCATGGATGAGGACGAGGAATGGGATATTGATACTGCTGATGATGGTCAGGCTCTTTGTCCGGCTAGTGTTATGACGATAGCCGATGTGATAATGGTGATAAGGATGGTGTGAGTGAATTGCGTTGTCGTTCATGCCTGCAGGACTCTTTCACATTAACAGCAGAAGGCATAAGCCCTGTGACCGCAGGCCTCCTGAAGAGAACGGCCCGCGAAAGTGATGAGGGTTCCGTCCTGGGCGCACGATGCCGGACGAGAACAGTACAGGTTCTGTAGCCTTGCAGAGGTTACGCAGTGACCTCCAAAGCTCATCCAAATGAAACTCCAGGTTTGATCACTTTGCCAAGCGAGTAAGCCACCAGCAACAGATCTGCTTGCAAACAAGCAAACACATAAACAAAAAAAAATACATAAAACATACATTCACATACCAATGCGTGCACACGTATGCATGCTCAGCACTGCCCCGCCCTCGTGTATACCAATTTGACGTGAATTCTGACATACAAGTCCTGTGCACATACGGCAATAGAACGTTCATGAAGAGGGACCGACACACCTCACATTGACATCTTCCCGCGCGGACTGTCATGTGTACGGGAAACATGCTCTTTCATCTTTTATCGCACAAGATTGCTTTCCATTGGATCGTGATGAAAACTGTGATTCAAAAGGAAGTGGCTCCGAAGCAATCAGACCAAGCTGTGAATTGACAAACTTAAGACAGCTGGAGCTTGGATCGACTTCCTTCGCATCGCTTAGGCCTTCCGGAAACCAATGCTTATCAACGACAAGACTTAACAAGATCAAGATTCTCTTGCCATATATTCGACCCGGGTTGTTGACAGACGTGATTCCTCGAAGCGTATTGAAAAGCTGATGATTGGAACTAAGGTATGCATGTAAACACTCAGCAATTTGTGTGAAAATTGGAGCGTGGTGTCAGCTTGAACTGTACAGTCGCTTGCATAACTTGATTTTCTGTTTGCCTGGTTAGCTAAGAAAACACCTGCTTGCTCAAATCAAGACGATCGATGCTTGCACTTCCATGAATAGGCCGAATAGAGACTAGAGCGCAACAAGCCAAGAGGAAGGCAAGCCAAAGGGCGAACCAACATGATCTAGGAACAATTCCCAAACTGTGAAACTGGGATTTGACTCGTTAAACTTCTCCCCGCACGTCAACGAATCAAAACATGCATCACAAAAAAAACAACAAGGACAGCACCCAGAACGGCTTTACTTTTGTGTTGGAGGCGAGCTCAAATTCAGTCGAACATGGCCAAATCCTGTCTCATATTCACCCTGCAAGCAACATTGCTGAACCCTTTGCAACTATTCGAAATTAAGTATTCTTCTGAATGAGAAGATGGCTCTTTGCAGAATTAGGTCAGGTCAACAATGATAGATATAAGCACCAAAGTAGGTACATGCGGCGAAATAATACTTGCATGTGTACATTTATGGGATTTTACTGGCGAGAGCGGGAGATAGAGAGACGAAGAGGGAGATGGCAAGACAGGAAGATAGATAGACAGACCGAAAGATGGATAGATTGGTAGGCGGGCAAGTAGATAGATAGGTAGATAGACAGGTATGTAGAGAGCTGGATAGACAGATAGATAGATAGATGGATGGATTGATAGATAGATAGATAGGTAAATAGATAGATAAGTGGTGCAGAATGACATAGAGAGACAGGCAGATAGATTCTAGATACACAGGCAGACAGACCGACAGACAGACAGGCAGACAGGCGGACAGACAGCTAGGTAGGTAGGTAGGCAGGTAGGTGGGTGGGTGGGTAGGTAGGTAGAGAGACAGAGAGACAAACAGATAGATAGGTAGGTAGATAAATAGGTAGGTAGGTAGATAAATAGATGGATAGATAGGTGGGCAGCTTATACAAACAATTGAGAGCGATATCTACATATGTATGTATGTATGTATGTATGCATTTATATAAATATATACATATATAGCTATGTAGACATACATACATATGTACTTGCTTACATAAAACATGTATACAGTGTCTGTGACATATGTTTTTTTGTTCCAGAGCCATCGCGTTTGGTGTTGCTTTCGGCAAAACTACGGCATGTCGATATGGTGAACGTGGCCTCAGGCCCCGGCCAAGTAGCTGTGATCCTTGTTATCGGTGCGCTTGACCTCGCCAAACTCCCAGCGGACCTCCGCAAGCAAGCAAACGTGCCAGCTGCTGTGTGCTGCGAGCATTTCTTTACGGCCAAGGCACAAAAAAGGAAGCTCCTGCTGAGTCTTTTCCGAACCACAGGAGCAGATGCGGCCATTATGCCATCTGTGCCATCATGGATTACTGTACTGTATATTGTGGTAGATGGATAGTACAGTGTAGTGTACTATACTAGGGAGCCATTGTGCGCCAGTGACCGAAGCCGAAGCGCCTCAACGCGGAGGTCGCCGAGTGGCTTCACAGCCACAGGGAGGATCCTGGAGAGCTCACAGCTTGACTCGGAGTCTTCGCATCCGGAGCAGCAAAAGAAAAAGACGGTGATTAAGGTTTGCGCGTACATATATTGATAATATATAGATGTATGTTAATGTATACAGTGTATATATATATATCATATATATATATACACACACTCCATGCTACCCACAGTGACAGGGATGCAGAATGTCACAGGAGCCGTGTAGACCGGGAGTTTGAAACTTCTGCATGGCCTCAGCCTCTCCGGCTTGACCTTCTCGTTGGTGAACCGGAGCATCTCCTGGGATACTATAGTATACTATGATACTCTAATTCTATGATACTATGACAGACCCCGAGGCTCTAGTGTATCCGCTTTCTTTCAATGCACATGCGACCCGCAAGCGGGCCGAAGAGGCTTCAGATGTCTCGCGGCCAAGAATGCGACACTGACGCTGACGACCGTGACGCAGCTCACCAGCGTGGCTGCAAGGGGCTTGGGGGACTTCCGCGCCGGGATGACAAGCTTTTCAAGGATTCCATAGCTCCTCGTAGCTCGCTTTGCAGGTTTTCACTATACTTTTAGAGCTGGTTGCCGAACGTGCCAGTTTATGGCTTCTCTGGAAATCCACGCGAAGATCGCGGCCAACGGTGGCGTGCGCCGTACGCTCTTGGGACACTTACGTCCACAACCACATCTGGAAAGGGCTGACTGTTGCATATGCAAACTCACGATCGTCGTCGTCCTCGATATCGAAATGCTGTAACAGTCTTGATGTGCGATCGAAAGATCGCTTGTGATAGACCTTCACTGCAATATCTCTGTGGCCATGCTACCTATTTCGAAAAAGGAGACGACGAAGTGTGATGTTTATGGCACCCTCAGCCCTGAACTATCATGTTTTGCTGTGCTGTACTGTGCTCTACTCTACTGCACTCGTCTAGTCTAGTCTGGTCTCGTCTCGTCTAGCAGAATACAGTAGAGCACAGCAGAGTATGGTATAGTATGACACAGTATAGTGCATTGCAGTCAGTCTAGTGGAGGTTCAGAAGGGGTATAGCATAACAGAATATTACATCATATATCATACATCATATATCATATATCATATATCTTATGTCATATATCATATATCATCTAGTATGATAGTATGATAGTATGATACACAGCATAAAAAAAGCAGCTGGGCTGCTCTTACCTATGGAAACCCCCCAAAAGCGCCTCGAGGATCGCCTCCTTCAGCTTCGGCATCTCCAAGCTCTCCTTCAGCTGAAAGCCTGTGTTAGGGTTTAGGGTTTAGGGGTTTAGGGGTCTAGGGGTTAGGGGTTTAGGGGTTTAGGGTTTAGGGTCTAGGATGGTCTCGGGTCTATAGGAGTACTAAAAGGCTTCCTGGTGGACTTTTTCATTGGCTTTTCGGAGAGAGGCGGCTACAGCTCAGGACTCAACGAAGGTCTTGAGAGGTTCACAAAGTGAAATCAGGAATGATCCCCGTCACGGCATTGCATTGCTCTCCTTCGGTTCTGAAATATCCTGACTACGTATCACTTCCCTGTTAAGTTAAGACCCTCAAGATTCCCTGAGCCACGGGTTCCCACATGGCCGTGCCTTTTGCCATCGCTTCGGAGGCATCTCGGCGGGAAAGGAGGTCGGCTTGAGGGGGTGGAGGCTTTCGTCGGGGTCTTTCAGGCGCGCTTTGAGAGAATTGCCTTGCCAACTCTTTCGTGGAGTTCTGAGCGCTTCGCCACTCAACTCCTCGTGCTCGGAAGTTGTGACCTGCGGTAATTGCAAACAACATGAGCTCTTTTCTTTGTCATGTTGCCAGTTCCTGCCTCAATGGCATATTGGACGTGCATGCAGTTCGAACCTCAGAAAAGACCACACACGTGAACATCTCCGCACGACCAAGGAAAGAAACATGCATTCATGTGCTGCTGCTGCTGCTGCTGCTGCTGCTGCTGCTGCTGCTGCGTTTAAGACCACCACCACCACCACCCACCACCACCACCACCACCGCCATTCCCACGACAAGGACGACTACCACCACGACAAGAATTACAACGATGACAGCTCCACCTCTTTCTCCCACTGTTAGTCTAGAGCCACTATCAGTTCCACCACGACGACGACGACGCTTCCTACATGCTTCTGTTGTTTTGGCTGCGACTGCCCCAAGCGGCAAGGCGGCAGGGAGTGATGAGTGATGTCTGCGAGCTGGGGTTCCGACTGTCCACATGGACATCTGCGGGCTTCACCTATGCTGCATTTCGGCTGCGCCAAATCGGGCAGGGCCGGGGCTAGACTGGCAAAACCCTGTCCAGAACATCGCGCGAAATTCAGGAATCACCCCAACGGGGATCCAGCTTTCAGGGAGGGGTGTCACCAGGCGTCTGCGTTGAAGCAGCTGTAGCGTCGCGGGGAGGGGCACCGGACACACCCCACACTTCCCCCCCCTGACTCTCGAGTTCCCTGCGCAGTGCCGGGGCAGCTCCAGGTGCTTCCGCACCGCTTCGAGCACCATGTGCTCCTGCAGTTCGGGCCTTTAACGCATGAAAACATAGTGTACAGCATAGGGCCCCCAAGGGCTTAAAAATTACAGTTTAGAGGGCTTGCTGCTCTCTCAGCACGAGGGAACCCTGGGTCCAAAAGGCTCGGAAAGCTTGCGAACCCTGCACGTCGAAGACTGTCCTGTGAAGCTCGCTCGTGCTTGCGAGGGAATCCCAGCCTAGAGGCGTGCACGTGGGTATTGCTTGTCTGGGTGCAAGGGCTTCAGGTGCCCCTAAAAACGACTGCGCCATGACAAGGGAAGCCATTACATCTAGTAGGTACAGAGTGAATCTGTGGGGTTGTGTTTCGTGTGATCTTCGGTCTTGCATTGGAGCTTTCGAGCTTGGGGGAAGAGTGTTCGGGGATTTAGGATCCTGCCAACATGTGGAGGCTGTAAGGTTCCAGTGTGAAGCTTCGAACTTTGAGATTAGACTGCGGAGGATTGGGCTTTACGCATCTCTGCAACACAAGCCTGTCATGTCACTAGGGCGGTCGACACGACAAGCTCCGGCTGTTCTTCGGATGAGCTGGGCCCAGCCACTCTTCCAGCTTCATCAAGGCCGTCTTCAGATCCCGCGGAGAGCCGGAACCTTTCGAAGGATGAGAGCAGACGGAGTCCTCAAAGTCTGATTCCTCCACCATACCCTCAGGCCGCAGCAAGTCACGTCCATGGATCCGATCCTCCAGTAGCCGTCACCTCCAAGGGAGCAGGCTTCGCTGCTTCAGCTTTGATGACACTTCTCTTGGCCCCTGGGTTTCCGAACCCAACTTGTAGATCACACACATGATGACCACCGCCTGCCACAGGCCACACTTCTCCGACAAGGCCCCTGGACCTTCATCTTGGCCTCGAAGGTAAGCTGAAGTCTGTGGTCCTGGAGTCGCAGCAGGCAGAATGCCCCACACATGTGCACCACTGGCTGCCTCTATGAGAGGCGTCCCTCACTCCTCCTTGTGGGCGAGGTTGGCACCGATGTCACTGTCCACCTCAAAAGGAGCTCCGCTCTAGGACTAGGGCTCCGGATTCCGGATTTGCCCATGAGAGAAAAAAATCCCTCACCCCCCATGTTGCCCTCTTTCCGATCCCTAAGGCACATGTCCCATCGCAGCACTTCTGGTTCTCGAGGCCGACGGCCAGCTATCTGCACTTACGCGCCGCTCGTTGTATGTCCATTCATCTACATCCACAGCTCTACTATTACTATATTACTATTATTACGACAAAGCAAAAAAAACAAAAAAACATGCTAATATTACCATTATTACTATTGTTACTATTGCTACTACTGTTACTATTGCTACTACTGCTACTAGTGTTACTGTTATCACTGTTGCTTGTCTTCCGGCCAGCTCCTCTGCTGGCGCTTGCTGTCCCAGTCACGACGCGGAAGCCCAGGTGCTGGAACTTGCTCAGTTCCCGGGAGTTGGTGGCCTGGGGAAGAAAGGAGCAAGGGGGCCACGTCATGAGGGGTTTCCGGCCAGGGCCCTCCAGTCTGGGTGTTGAAGATGCTCAGCATACTTGCAACATTTCCCGGCAGACGCATCAACGCTGACCTTCCGATTCGGTTGCTCCTGAGCCCTTGCCTTCCAGTACGAAGGCGCATGGAGCACGGCCCCAAGAGTTTGAAATACATGACATGGGAGGTCGCGAGGGTAGCAGGTGCGGATGGGTGGGTCGCGAGTGGAGTGGAGCAAAGAAAAGCCACATGAGTGAAGAAGTGTTACATGAGTAGAGTGGGTGAGCGGCTAGAAACGATGGGAGCGAACGAGCGAGTGCCTTGCATTGCCACTTGAACCTGCGCCCTCCGAGATCAGCGAAGCCGATCTACAGTCTGCAGAAGCATTAATCAAAGGACAACCTGCTCCGTTCTTTTTGACCGTTCGCGTCGTGACATAGTATAGATATGATATCTTACCATCTCATGTCATATCATATCACATCCCATATGTATCTCCATATATATATATATACATATATATATACACACATATGCATATATTATAAGCTTAGCCCCCAACCGCCAGGACGAAGAAGAGGTCTGTGACGCGCTCGGGCAGCAGGTCGAGCCTCACCTTCTTTTGGGCGTGAGGTTTCAGTGGCTTGGGGCTTAGAGTTTAAGGGTTTCGGGTGGCACATCAAGATTCCCAGGTCTGCTCCTGCTGCCTCTTTCTCTGTCCAGCCTGCATCAGCTGCTTGCACAGCATCTGCTTGTCGAGGGTGGACCTGGAATGAAGCTCGGGTGCAGAGAAGCAAGGAGCCTGATTCATGTGCAGGTATTCAACATGCCCAAAAATCAAAAGCAGCCTACATAGTACCTGACACCCTAAACCCTGAAGCTACTACCTGCGATCCATTTCACAAAGCCGCACATGAAATCCGGAGCCTCGATGCTGCAATCCAGAATTCTGGAAGGGGGGGGGTCATCGGAACTGGAACAGGGTCTTGCTGCAAGAACAAAGCAGGGAAGCCTATTTAAGGGAGTTACGGTTGATGATGTATAAATCCGCATTCCCCATAATTAAGGAATATAGAGCATACTTCCCATACTGTATAGCGTCCTTAAGGTAATGCAAAGGATTTA
>CAJNJA010012019.1:556-39276 GCA_905231915.1 Symbiodinium necroappetens | reverse complement strand
AACTGTGTACTGTATCATCCGCGAGGCTTAGGGTCATGGAGTTTGGTTCAGGTTCGTGGAGTTGCCCTTGGCAAAGGCTTGATGTCTTGAGCTGGGTTTGGCCTGAGTCCAATTTCAGCTGGGGCTTCGGGTTTGGCGGTTTCTAGCGTGGGGCCTAGGCGCGGAAGGGCTCTTTAAGGTTTAGGGCTTCAGGGTTATGTTGTGTGCGAAGGCAACACTTCCAGGCCGTAGAGGAACTTCATCAAACTCCATCTTAAACCCTAAACCCTACATTCAACCCAAGCTCTTTCAACTATAGCCTTGAGCCAGGCAGTCAATCACGCGAGGGTTTCAGCATTTGGGGCTTCGGATCTTAATGCCGAGAGCTGGTGGATTTTGGGGGTTTAGCGCTTCGGTGGATGCGGGCTTGAGAGTTTTAGGGTTTAGGGTTTTAGGGTTCAGGAATGTGCGAAACGAATCGACCAAGCCAACTTCAGGAATCCTTCAGAGTGGGCGTTCATACAAAAAGCTGTTCCGAAGTATCCCTGAAACTTGTGGCTTTGAGCTTAGCTTAGGGTGCAATATAACGACCTCAAGTCTAAGACGAGCTTTCGGGGTGCGTAGTATACTATAATTCCCATACAAGCTAGCATTCGTAATTACCCAGGATTCTGAATTCAATCACCTTAGATCGCCAGCCCTGATGAAGTTTGCATGCCCACTTTCCAGATCACCTGGATGGACCCACTTTAAAGGCTTAGGGTGCAGGATAGGGTTTGGGATTTTGGAGTTTGGGGGTTTCAGGTGTAAGGGGTTGGAGTCTAGAGTTTCATGAGTTTTGGTTAATGTCAGCTTCTTCGACGACAACCCTACACTTCCTAAACCGTAGAAGCCGTAAGCACCGTTGCATGACCGAACATATCATGCCCACATTCCTTAGCGTTCTTGAGTATACTTGCATTCTAACAAACCCCGAAACCCTGTGCTAGCTATTGAGGACATTTATCCGAAGGCACCAGCAGCCTTAGACTGCTACGCAGCTAAACCCGTAAACCCGCATTGCTCTTGCCCCTTTTGGATTTCGGCCCGTTCACCTTTTGTGAACACGGGACGAAGCTGCAGCCAACAAAGGCAAACCCCGAGCCAAGTCTGAAACCCAATCCGTCAAAGTCACATTGGACTCTTTTGACGATTTAGGCTGCTGGTAGGGAAAAGAAGACGAGGCAATCAAAACTAGAACCCTCATGTCTGCATTAGCTTGATGTGTCCCACTTCATGGTTCCAGATATGCGTGTCTTTTATCTAGGACGAGGATTTCCAGATTGAGATTCTTGAGGGTTTATCCCGGACGGCCATGGCTCTCTAGACTTTTGGTACAGAGTGGACCTGTAAGGCTTTCAGGAATAGTCATAGTGATGATGCAGAGAAAAAGGGATATTCATTCGGATTGAAAGCACAAGCCTAGCCCGCGAGGGCCCTCTAACGGTTTGCCTTCTGTGCCCCCAAGCCCCGAAGCCCATAAGTCCCCACTCTAGGCAGGGTTTAGGCATTGAGGGGCCTAAAACTCCCAACTAACGACAGATCAGTTCAAGTCCAGCAGAACACGAGAAAGAGCTACAACGGTTGGCAACACAAGCCCCCATTGATCAAAACTCGCTTCAGGTATGTAGACACCCCTCTCCTACCCAGCACCCCGTCCCCAGCCCTCAAGCCTACGCCATACCCGTTTGTGATTAGTATTCCCTGCGGCGAAACGCTGAAACAGCTTAAACGATTAAACCACGAAACCCTGGACTGTAACGTAACTTAACCCTCGACAGTGAAATCTAGTCCACAACCCTAAACCCTAAAAGCCTATACACCCCAAGGGCCCCAAAACGAAACTGCCCAAAAAATCCCTAAACCCTGAACCCTAAACTCTAAACCCTAAACCCTGAACCCCAAACCCTAAACCCTTGAACCCTAAACTCTAAACCCCTACCTAGTCCACCAGTCGCCCGTTCTCCCAGGTTCCGTGTTTCAGTGCTTTGCCCTCAGCGCTTTTTATGACCTGAGAGGTTAGAGGTTAAAGCTGTGGGTTTAGGGCTGCGAGTTTCGGGTTTGGAGTTTAGGGGTTAAGTTTTTTAGAGTCTTCTGGACAAGACAATACTCCCAAGTATGAGATGCTATAAAATAAATGCTCTCGTATACTCTAAAAAGCAATAACGTACAATGTAATGATGGCTTCTACACAAGAAGAGACCCCCAATCAAAGCTACTATAAGGGTCTTCATGGCTTGAACAGGGCTTGGGGGCAATTACTCTATGATGCTATAGCTATGACTATAGTAATCAGATGAAGCCGCGATGGAAATGTGGGAGTTCTTCTCGCACACTAGTATCCGTTCCTCCTTCTGGAATTGTGAGTCTGGTTCCTTAACAAGAGCCCAGCTGCTTCAGGGGACCACGTTCAGGGCGACGGGTATAAGGCTCCAAACAGAAATCAGGCAAGGTCAAAGGAGTTGGAGGGTTCAGGTTGTTTAGGGGTTAGGCTGTAGGGTTTGGTCTTCGAGTCAATGGGACTGGAGCTTACGTGGTGCTCACTACTTCAGGCCGAGGGGTGTTCGGCTGGGCTTGGGCGGTAAGTTATGTTGGCCCACATAGCAGGTTCACAAGCAAGTGTATGTTCGTTCAGCTCACGATCTGCCCTGCGATAGACGGAAACCGAAAAGCGAGATCATATCACAAGAGCTACAACCTGCTCGAGGATGAAAGGCAATCGGATTGAGGACTTTTGGCCGCCGGTTTCAGGGTTGGTGAAGCCCAAAAGTAAAAGAGATAACGGTGCATGCTGCTTTGGGCAAGGTCCCGTTAAGGGTCTAATGAAGGGTCCTCTGCCGCTGGCCTGAGAGGGATTGGTGTGAAAAGACACTTCAGAAAGTGTTGGCTACTTAGTTTTGGGGCACGTGTTTCCGGACCAAACTAGCACAGCTTGGGCTACTCTGTAGAACCTCATTTCCGGGAATGCTAGCCACTGAGGCTGTGCAGCGATCATGCCAGCGACCCGATGCAACACAACAAACACCTAATTCTTGAAGGTTTCTTCGTATATGCAGCCATCCAGGGGCGCATATCCCAACGGTGCAGCTCACTCACGAAACTTTCTGACGCGCGCGTAGAACATAATGTAGGTATGTGTATATCTATGTAACTGTTGTTCACACACACACACACATATATATATATATATACATACATCCATACATACATGCATCCGGAACCCAAGCACCATGGACTATGAAATCCCAAACTCTGCTTTGAGACACAGCGACAAAGGGGCTCAAGTAGGATACTTACCCCAACGTCAATTTTCTTAGAGCCGAGTCCCTGGCGCCAGGCCCATGTTGCTTCCCGTCCTGCATGCAAATCATCTTCTGTGAATGTTAAGATCCCTAAACCCTAAATCTTACATCCTAAATACTAAACCCCTAAACCACTGAACCCTAAACCCTAAACCTTAAGTCCTAAACCCATAAACCACTGAACCCTGAACCCTAAACCTTACATCCTAAACCCTATACCCCTAAACCAATGAACCCTAAACCCTAAACCTGAAATCCTAAACCCTAAGCCCCTAAACCACTGAACCCTAAACCTTAAATGCTAAACCCATCCCAAAATCCCATGCCTTACGGGTATCCCTATTGACACTCGGGGTTTCGGACTGTTGGGCTGAAGTGTGGGGTTCCTTGATGTAGGGTTTAAGGTTTAGGGTTTTAGGGGTTTAGGGTTTAGGGGTTCAGGGTTTCGGGGTTTAGGGTTCTAGGGCTTAGGGGTTTAGGGGTTTAGGGCTTAGGGGTTTAGGGTGCCTCACTTGGCGGGCGCGGTTGCATATGAGCGGTACCTCAACTCCCCCAAAAGTAGGTAACATGATGGCCCAACCACCTGTCAAAGGCGATTCTTCTAGGTACTCTTGGGGTCCAGGTATTCGGATAGCCAGTGTTTGAGGGGAAGCTGCGGATATCAGCCAAGTAAGCCCGACGGGTCGGCAGCTTGTAGAGACTAGCTTGGGGAGGTTTCAGGTTCATTTTAGGGTTTAGGATTTAGGGTTTTAGGGTTTAGGAGGTTCAGGAGTTTAGATATACTTAAGAACTCTGACTGGGGCCTGGGGTATTGGGGGTTTGGGGCCCTAAAGCCTAAACCCTGAAGGAAACTGCGACAGGTGCGGGTTTTGGGTGGGTGGTTCCCGACAGCGGGCCTTCCAGAAGCCCTCGAAGCTTCTCTGGTCGCTCCAAGTGTAGACTCCGAAGCCGTGCCTAAAATTTGGTTTAGGGGTTTAGGAGGCAGGGATTTGGGGTTTAGGGTTAGCTTTGGTGCTTAAGGAAGAATGGAGGAAGGAATGTAAAGGACTCCTAGCAGGATGAGGGTGGAGGGCTTTAGGGTTTAGGCCTTCTGGTGCTTCAGGAAGAGTGGGGCAGGAATGTAATGACTGCTTTCAGGGATTATTCAGGGACTCTTCATGACAAAAGGGAGAGTCGTAGAGTTTAACATAGTTTACCTAAATGTGGTTCAGGGTTCAGGGCGTAAGGGGGTTTGCTTAGCGTTTGTTGGGCTTCCAATGTAGTATGGTTGTATAGTTTCGGCTTTAATTTAGGGTATCGTCACATGGGGCCGTGTTCGTTCTCTCAGCGGCTGTAGATTTTTTTTTGTGGGCTTTGACGGGCATGGGTGATTCGACCCAGGGCTTGCTTAAGGGCATGGATAATTCGAACCAAGTCTTGCTCTCAGGGTGCTGCTCGGGTGGCTGGGAGTTAAAGTCTAAGCAAAAGAGAATCTGGAGAACAGCAGCTACTAGAACAGGTCTGTGGGGCCCTCCGCCCCAGAAGTAACGAGTCGCCCCCCCGGGGACCCCGGCACAAACACCGGACACGGCCAATGGAACCCAAATCACAAATCCCCAAGGCCTCAAAGCCTTTAGGGTGTAGGGTTTAAGGTTGGCCCTTTAAAGCCTCTGAAAAATATTAATAAATAGGGTCCTCTTAAGCCCAATAAGGGAAAATATAAAAATATCCCAAAGGCCTACCTAGTTTAAGGTTTAGGGTTCAGCAGTCTCGGGTTGGGGATCGGTTGGAAGCCTTCAGCCCGAAGAGCAAATGCCGAAGTCCTCGAATTAGCTTGCAGGGATTACGGTTCAGGGCCTACGGGCCTATGGGCACCTAGTAGATACCTGAGACTCGCTTTCCGTGCAAAGTTGCTTGCGGTCATTCGCATATTGGCCGCCTTGGCAACGGCCAGTGGTGCAAACATGGAGGCAGTTACCCGACTAAACTCGGGTCACATGGAACACCTGATGCTCAAGAGTTGAAGCTAAGCTATGTACTTGCTATTCAGGACAACGTCTTAACCAAAATTTCCTATAGTGCACAATTACCCAAAGAGTCCAAAGGACCCAACAATGGTTTGGGATAGTAGTTATGTAGGCTAAATAACTGTGGGAGTATATGATTACTAGGTACTTGGACACTTACGGTTAACCTCCTAACAACCTGCAAACTCCTACAGCAACTTGTTGGTCCTCTCTGGCTGGTATATGAGGGTTTCCGAAAATAGGGGACCCTAATATAATACCCCAAATAGTAGGATCCTTATTATAAGGACCCCAAAATAGGGTACCCCTTATTTTCGGCAACTCCCATATGAAGCCCTGCAGAACTCGCAAACTCCCGACATCCCGCAAGGTATTATGTGCATTCTTTACCGTACTACTTTTCGCTCTCCGCTCTCCTTGCTATTAGTACTAGTATTACTATTCTTGCTCGTATCACGAGTAGTACTATTGTTACTATTACCGCTGTTATTACCATGAATCATAATGCTACGATTATTGCAAGCCTTGCTGTCACTACCATAATATCACGGTTGTTGCGAGTAACATTACGATTGGTATGTCGTTGATGGCTTTTCTAAGGCTCGAGGTTTAAAACAAACCTGGAAAGCCTCAGCCCAGAGCCCCGCCCTTGGAGGCCAAGGGTTTTCAGGTTTGGGGTTAGGTTTTGGGGCTCAGTCTTCAGACTTTTCATTTCTGCTCGTGCGACATTCTCCTATGGCCTAGGGTGTGAGGAGGGGATGGGATGAAGCATGCACCATGAGCCACCCAAGGGTACACGAACCTCAGGTTTCCGAGAAGACGTTCAAGCTGAACCTCTGAGGAGGTCTGCCTGTGAAGAATCGTCTGTGCTTGGCTGGGCTTAGCATGAAGCAATGCAGCTACGCAATGCCAACATGAATTCCTACAGCAAGCGGCCGCGGTGACAGGATAACGCACTGGGAAATTTCTTGCTGAGGGTTTCGGGCTTGACGACCCGCAGCGGATGAGAACGAGCCACGTGCAATAGGGCTAATAGGAATCTGAGCTCTGAACGAAACATGCGACCATCCGGCCATATGTAGACGCCACACCTCGACCGAATCGGCTCTGACTGCGAGGAAGAAACAGATTGCAACGAGAAGTGGCCCTTGCAAAAGCTGAGGGCCATTCCCATGGATGATGGCACCATCCCACATGCCCTTGAACTCGCGACCGTCCTGCTGCTGCAGCCACTTCGGCATGTAATGAAACAGCCTAACCTGATCGATGAGCGAACGCATGCCTTACAAGCTCTTCCCCCCCCTCCCAAAAAGCACAGACCCGCAAGCCTAAATCCTAAGACCCTCAACCCCGCAATTCCAAGCCTTGAACAGCATCGTTAACCCCACTTGCAGCGCTGCCTGGCCCTGGTAGTGGCCATAGCCTCCTATGGTGTCGTTTCCTTACAGCGACACATTTCAGCATAGGCTGTATTTGAGCTTGGCCGGAGGGTGTTTTTTTGGTGTTTGGCTGCGCAGGTAGATTCCACGTTCCTGATCGATGCCAGATTTGGTCAGGTGCTGCATGTGTGTATCTGCTTGTGTCTGTATATATGTATGTATAATTTTAAATAAATAAATAAATAGTTAAATAATAAATAAATATATATATATATATGTACATGAAACTGCACACACACATACATACATACATACATACATACATACATACATATATATATGTATATACAGCAGTAATTGATGCAATACTTGAATACTTCCATCGCATACGCATAATACAGTAAATCTGTGCATGCATGGGCGAAAATCTGCGTGTTCATGTACCTATGTAAAACTGTATGAAGGGAGGCATCAGCCCGGCGTCTGGCTATGCACACATCCTATTATTTGCCATGTCCTTGCATGACTAGCTCCTCGTCTGCTGGCCCGCGTACACGTGCAACAGAAACGACAACCAAATCAACCCAACACCATGCACAATGCACGATGCGGATGTCGTTTTTTGCAGCAGACCACCTATGAAATGTGACACTCTGGAGGAGAGGCCTCCGATAACTTCCTTTGATTGCATGAACCGGACAGATGCATGTTGCATTCCAACAGACTGCTCATTCACTAGATTCACTAGATGCTCCAACACTTACACAGCCTTGTCGCTTGTGGCAAACGCACCAACGACATGACAGACACATGATACATGTGAAACGGACACGCCGTCCTACCATGTATCAGTTGTCACGCGCAACATTCGCAGATACGTGTGAAAACGGAGACCATCAGCCCTATCCAGATGCAACCTTTATATATATATATATAAGTAAGTAAGCAAGCTTTTCAACCTCAATGTGTTGCTGGTCTACCACGAGGTCCGCACGCCATTGCCCGGAGTACACTGACCCATCCGGCCAGCGGTAGATCCTGCGAGACTTTCATGTTCCGAATCGTAGCAACTTTGAACTTTGAACAGGTCTCAAGATTTTGAACCCTGAGGCGTGAGCATGTGGCATGGCACAGTCACAGAAGGCATCTAACTCTAACTGCCTTCCTAGCGCCAGCGGATAGACTTTTATGGTGTTGCCTTGAGACGAAGCGCATGTTAGACAAAACCTCATGCGCCTCTTAAGTTACGCTGAACCCGTATGTTCGAAACTGAGCACGAGGACAGCAACAAACAAGCTGCGGTCCCAAGGCCCTGCTTCTGGCCGAAGCGATATTGGCCTGCGATGAGAAGTGGAGCGTTGACGTGGGGCTTGCGTGGTCTTGAAGGTCTTGAGCTTAACTTGAGCAGAGCGCCTCCTAAACCCTAAACCCTGTGCAAAGGCCTTGCCGTAAGAAAGATGCTAGGGGAAGGTTGAGTCTGAGCCTTCCCGGTGTGGAACTCGAGAAGTTAAGGGTTTGGGGCTGGTTCTAGGGTTTACCTGGACCCCAAGAGTCTGCGGAATAATGGCCTTGTAAAGGTGTTGGGCCATCAGTTTACCTACTTATAGGGTTCGTCAATCCATGCTTCTGAGCTATCTGACAAGCTACTCCGAGTTCAGCACCCTTAACCCTAAACCCTAAACCCCTAAACCGTAAACCCTAAACCCCAAACCCCGGTCGCCCAGGTCTGGGGTTTACACTTCGGGGCACTTTCAATGAGGCGACCCGTGCAGTAAGGACCTGGCTATTTAGGGTTTAGGTTGGGGTCCTTTTTTCTGAAACCTGCCTAAAAGCAGAAAGATTACTTTCCCCGAACCCTGCATCGCCCTACACCCCAGGCCTTCTCGGAAACGGTGACCCACAGTATGCCCAGTGACGCATTTAGTGGGCTGCTGGGTTCTGAGCACTATGAGCCTGAATGAGGGGTGTAAGGAACAACCAACCAACGTCTCACATGTAGCTGTGCTTCTAGGATTCTAGGGTAGTGCGGAGTTTTTGCGGCAGAGGCTCTCAAGCTCTCAAAGTCCTCAATCGAAAACCCTCAAAGCGCTAAAGCCCAAAATAAGAAAGCATCCGCAACTAGCTGAGTGGTAACACGCTACTTGAAGCTGCCGAAAGGCCCTACCGAATGGACATGTCACAGCGCCCGCAGTCTTGGAAAAGATCCCTAACCTTTGGGAATGCATCCCTTTATCGGTTTTGCGTGTCGGTCGGTTCTCCAAAGCTTACATTTTCAAACTCGTATCAAAACCTCTGGGACCGCGACCTTCGAAACGGGCACCACCGGCCCACATCTCGACCTCTGCGATGGCTCGGAGGGAAACTCTACCAGCATAACGAAACATTCATGTGCTGAACTGAGAGACACACACATAAATAGCTACGCACATTTCCCATAGGAGCCCGGATGCGAAGATACAGCTCCCCCAACAATGACTTCTGCAACAAAACATAGAATGAAAGTCACCTGAACCGCGAGTGAACAAACTCAGGTCGCAGGAAAAGCAAACAAACCTATGAGACGGCTATGTGGGTAGTTCTCTAAATTAGGGTGCCCTTCTTAGGTCCCCAAAATAGTACGGCACCCTTATAAAAGGGACCCTAAAAAGGGACCCTAATTTAGAGAACTACCCATATAAAGCCCCGTTTTGGTACCCTTATAGAAACCCTTATTGCTCCCTTTAAGGAACCCCAAACGGCAAGTATCACCATGATTGGCAAGCACTTCGCGACTCCACGGTGTTCGGATGGTATATAAAAAACACACCTGGCTAGTTGGGAAGTTTAGGGCTTAAGGGGGTTATGACCCGTAGTCTCCATTGTAGTTCCTTTTCTTGGTTTAACCAATTCTATATTAAGGATCCTAAAGGGTAACCCCAAAACGGAACTACAATGGAGACTATAGGGATTGCGAGAGATCAGGACATCGTTCGATCCGCAGACTCAACCCTTGCGCGCAAGGTACCCCGAAACCGTGCTGCACGTCTTCCGCCCACTCGCCGGTGATGGTGATCCCCAGCTTGGCATGGGTGTACCTTTGAGGAAAAACTTGCCATACTCAGAGCATACGCGTACACATCAAAGCAAAACACATAGCCTCCCTGAACCCTAAACCGTAAACCCTGAGCAATTAAGCTTGGGTTTCGGGGTGTGCCATATGCGATGCAGAGAGACTGGAAAGGGGCATATTCCGAATCATATTCCGTACAGTGAAAAGTGGCCTATATTTTGCACCGTTTGTTTTCCTGCCTTTACGGTTTTCGATTTACGTTTTTTGAGTCAAGCTCCTTCCCAGGCCTGACATGTGCATTAGATTTAGAGAATATTGCGCAGGCGTAGGGTTTCAGGCCTGTCGGCGGAGGATTTATTGAGATCATGCTTCGGGGAACGGCGACTCGCCTCAACTTTGAGTGCAACTTCGAGAGGATCTGTCTAGATATAGTTACCACAAGCTTAAATGCAATAGCAATAGCAACACTCATAGCAGATCATGCCGCATACCCTAGCCCAGAAGCGCAAGTTCATCGCTTCATGCTCCTGCTGCAATTCTACGTTGTAGGCTCAGGGTTTGGGACACTCAGAACTTGACCATGAGGATGACTCCATAACCTACCACACAAAACCTAGACGAACAAACACAAGCTTAGAAACAAAAACGCCTAAGCAGCTCAGGGCTCAGGGTCTTAAGACCGTGGTAAGATTCAACATGAAACTTCAAAGCCCTTGATCTAATATAAGTGCCTTAATAATTAGAAGAGGGTTTTGGGGTATGTTACACCGGAATTCAAAAACGGTGCCGTCCCCCCAAAAAAAACAATAACAACATAGTGTTTGCAATGATTCAGGCCCCTATAGTAGCATTCGTGACCTTGGACATGACATGTTCCCTGTGGAGCAAGAGCACTGAGGGGGGGGCATGGTCGATGATTGATTGTTAATTTGTGTTTATGCAGGGGTCTAGGGCTGGGGTTGGGTTTGGGTTTAGGAAGTTTAGGGTTTAGGGCCAAGCCTGACGCCACATTTCTCTAGAATTTTTACTTTCATCCCGGAAGCCTCGGATGTAACATGAAAGGTACATCGGATTTCGGAGCTTGTTGCAAGCAAGGGGCCGCCCCAGACCCTCGGCAGCATTCCTCTGCAAGGATCTGAGGGTGGGTAGAATCTCGGGATTAAAGTGAGTATAGGGTTTAGGGGGTAGAATGTAGGGATTTTAGTGAGTATAGGAGGTGAAAGGAGTGGGCTCCGAACGGTCTGAGCAGTGGAGGCCGTAAGCAGATCCGACTTGGATGCTCGCTGTGTTCAGGCTACCTGCTGCTTCCACTTCTGCCGCCCCACGATTCCAAAACAGTAAGAAGGGTAACCCTGGGAGAGGCAAACAAGCCAACAGCAACGGCTGATGACGACTTTCTCGCATTCCTGCAGCATGCTAACATGTAGGCCTCTAAAGCGATGAACTTCAGAAACAATTGACGCCCCACATTCAAGAGCATTGGGTCGACATAACCAGGAACTGCACTCAAACAATTCGCGTACGCAAGTGTGCAGCGTGTCTGTTTCGCCTGTCTAGGACACCCAGCTTCAACGTAGCCCTTTAACAATGCTCCTCTTCCACTCGCCAATGAAAACATCCCCATCGGCATGCTCGAACTTTCCCTGGCCTGCAAGGTGGGGGTGGATTTCGTCCATAAAATGCGATAAAAATCAGGAAAGAACCCACGCTGCAGCACTGTTTGCTATGGGGGCCTGTGAGGGTTTTCGGGGTATGATACTGCGATGATGTTGAGCAACCCAAAGGATGCTCGTTTCTTTCATGGGGCGGTCTTGTGAATAGGGCTGTGAATAGCGGCGCCCTTTTCCAGCATCCTTAATCTGAAGTGTGATGACGTAGGGGTGCCTTCTTTCCCCGAAACGCCGACGTCGAAACCAAACATGAAGTTTCCGAACCTCACAGCCCACAAGCTCCTAGAAACCCGAACTGCTGCGATGGCCCGAAACCCTCCACCTGCCTAGAACCCGCATCAAAAGTCTCTGCATGCTTGGGAAGGCCAATCCCCACGACGTTAAGCCCAGCAGAATTGAAGACGCATTGGACCCGCAATTGAACCCGCATAACCAGCCAGGATAAGAAAAGGAAAGAAGCCTTGTAGTACCGTAGAACAACCCCTGTAGAAACACCTAAGCGGGCCCGAAACGAACACTTGCACAATCCTTGCCGTGTAAAACCCGTCCTAAACCCCAGAACCCTAAATCCTAAACCCCACGACCCCCTAAACTCCAGACCGTCACGCCCAAAAACCCACAAGAAAGGCTTTCCTGATAGAAACCCCCGAACCCCTAAACCCTAATCCCTAAACCCCCTAAACCCTAAACCCTAAACCCTAATACCCAAATCCCTAAACCCTAAAATCCTAAACCCATAATCCCTAAACCCTAATCCCTAAACCGCACTCCCTAAACCGACGCGTGCAATTCTGTGGCCCTCAAACCGCCGACAGCGGCCTTCGGCCAGGTTCTCGTTCCAGCAGCCTGTGAACCTGAAAGAAGCGGAGACGACTCAAATATATACAAATATATACGTCTATATCTATATCTATATCTATCTGCATATATATATATATGCACGCGCACAAGTATGAATAAACATGAGTACGTACATACATACTAACAAATCTACACACACATAAGTATGAATAAACATGTGTACATACATACATACATACATACATACAGACAGACAGACAGACAGACAGACAGCCAGGCAGGCAGGCAGGCAGGCTGGCAGGCAGGCAGGCAGGCAGGCAGGCATGCAGATAGACAGACAAACAAACAGACAGACATACAAAATATGTGTGTGTATATATATATAGGGAAATTAGGGAAAATTGCTTACATATATAGGTATTTATCTGCACCTGTGTATATCTATATAAACACATAAAGCAATATACATATATATATATATGTGTATGTATGTATATATATATACACACACGTTAGAACCCTATCACATTGCCGACTTTGTAGGACCTTCAGAACAACTCTCACATACATATGCGACATACATGTATAAACATAAATATAAAAAAACATATATATATATACATATGTATATATGTATACATGTATATATGTATATATGTATGTATATATATATATATGTATACGTTATAAATAGACAGATAAATAATTATGTATATATACATATACACATGTGCGTATATATATATATACATACATATATATATACATACATACATACATACATACATACATACATATATATATACACGTGTGTGTGTGTGCGCGTGTGTGTGTATGTATGTATATGTACGTATGTATGTATGTATGTATATATATATATGGAAGTAGGTGTTGCGGGCTTAGGGTTTAGGGTTACGTATACATAGGTTTGGGGGTCAAGAGTTAAGGCTTCCGGTTGGCGCTTGGTGGGGCTTCCGAAGAAAAGGAATTCGAATAGTTTCTCGATGAAGATAAGTTATAATATAGATTTGTTGACGGGACTTGGTAAGTATCTTCTCGGCCTAGTGGTTCTATGAGAATTATGATTGCTGTATGGTGCTTCGTAGGGTAGACAGACGTTTGATAGGCTTCTTGCAAGGGTTGGAGATTTTGGGTTTTGGGCCTGAGGGTTTGGGCTTAGGGCTTAAACTTAGAGTATGGGGGGTTATGCAGTTTTTTGGGGTTTCTCTAATGGATCGGGGTTTATAGGGCTTTGGGCCCTAAACCCTCACCTTGTCTTTGGGTTTGAGATTTAGGGCTGGGCACAGCCATCTCCCAGCTGCTTTGAAAACGCGTAACGGAGTAGGAGGTCCCGCATTATGAAGAGCCTATCACGAAAGCAGCGAGTCCAATGAATCTAGTGCTTGAAACTGTTGACCTTAACACGCAAGTTAAGTTGAGGCCTGAGGATGAAGAAGTCGGAAGCAGAATGTGAGCATAGTGCCTGTTGAAGCTTCTCGCAACTGAGCTGCCTACACTGAGTCCTGAAGCAAGTCCGGCCTAAACTGCATGTGACCCCCAACTGCAGACCCGTTGCTGTAGTCCCTCACCAACTTCCTCCAACCTTGACTCGGAAAACCCAAGGAGGGCGTAACCCCAAACTGGAGTTTAACCCGCATCTCCTCCTGACCCTCTTACGCTGCGACCAAAATCTAAACACCTTAAAAAGCCCCAAGCATAAACCACTGCCACAAACCTCGGTCTAGGCTCAAAGACACCTCGCCCCAATCAAACAAAACAATGGCCCCCTCCTCGAAGCCCGACAGCTCCGAATCCCAAAGGGCCCCAAACTCCTAAGCCCAAAACCTTAAGCCCTAAGACGACTCGAGATAAACCCCAAACCCTAAACCCCTAAATCCTGAATCATAACCCCTTTAAACCCTAAAACCCCTAAACCCTGAATCATAAACCCTTTAGCCCCAAACCCTAAATGCCCCTGTGTTCCTTCTGACATGGCTACGGCTGAGAGGGGGCGCCTGGCCCCGTCGGGCCATACCTGGCTGTTGAGTCATTGGGTACTTCTCTAAACTAGAGTCTCTTCACGGTTTAGGGTTTCGACTCACACACTCGCACAAGGCTGGCATGGCTGATGAAGGTCCGCGCTTAGGGTTTAGGGTTTAGTAGGGTTTAGGGTGGGTCTCTTCTTGGATCCCCAAAATGGTACGGCACCCTTAATGTGAAAGGGATGCTAAACGGGACCCTAATTTAGAGAACTAGCCCATTGCCTTTCGGGGTACAATGACGCAGAGCTCAGGCTACCGAGTTTGAGGCTTTGGTTTTTTCGAAAGAGATGAAAAGGGCTTTAGGGCTTTAGGATTTAGGGCTTTAGGGTTCAGGGTGAAAAGGGCTTCGTGTTGAGAGTTGAGGATTTGGATGGTTTGTTGTAGGGTCCCTTTCAGGGGTCTTTTTATAAGGGTGCCATACCATGTTGGCGAATTAAAAAGGAACCCGAATTTAGAGTACTGCACATTGAGAGTTGAAGGCATTGGCAATTGGATTTCGGCCCTCTGTGCCGCGTGCGTGACTCGTAACTCCATCCCTACAAGAACTTCAAGGAAGCAGTGAGGGTTTATAGGGTGGCCAGACCTACTCCAATACCGATTCCGGACGACACGACTACTGGAACCCTTGCTGGATGACCAAACTCTTATATTAAACTATGAACCCCTAAACTTCTCAGCCCAAAATGCTGCTCTCAAGCCGCAAGGATACGCTAAGGACCTCAAATGCCGAAGTGCTGAATACCAGGCCTACAATCCCAGGGGTTTAGTCACCTGAAACCTAACATGGTTGAAGTAGGTGTTTCAATAATTAGAATAGACCAACAAATACTCCCCCCACAACGCACACCAATAGAGAACCCCTCAGCTTTAACCCCACATAACCTATACCCTTTTCAAGACCCCAACTGCGGAAGCCTAAAACATGCAGTTACTGTCAGTTCTCGAGGGTTCAGGTAACCCTATATAAGCCCTAAGCCCAAAGCCTTAAGCCCTAAACCCCCAAACTCTAAACCCTAAACTCGAAGCCCAACACCATAGCCCCTAAGCCTTAAGCCCTAAACCCCAAACTCTAAACCCTAACCTCTAAGCCCCAAGCCATAACCTCTAGGCCCCAAGCCCGAAACTCGCAACAGAACAAAAAACGGCTCAGGGCCTGGGTTCCGAGACCATGTCGGGCCTCTTGCATCTCGTGGCTTCGGGGTCGTGTTTGCCGGGGTTTAGGGGTTGAGGGTTTAGGCTTCGGGCTCTTAAGGTTTCGGGCCTGAGCAGCTTCATGGTTTTAGAGCTTTCGGGTTTAGGTAGGGTTTAGGGTTTAGGTTTTAGAGTCTCAACCTTCGAGTTTAGCTTCAGTTGTTGGGTTTTCTTGAAGGCTAAGGGTGCTAGGTTAGGTTCGGTGTGGCTGCTTGGGGCTTTATGTCTTACTAGTAGAACTTTGGGTCGCGGTGTAAGGATGTGGGGTGCTACAGGTATCTCGGGTTCAGGGCTCAAGGTTCTAATAAGAAGGGCTTAGGGTTTAGGGTTTATAAGGCTATAGGCTTTAAGGGTTTAGGGGGTTAGGGTTTGCGGGTTTAGGGTGTAGGGTTTGGGTTGATAAGGTTTAGGGTTTACAAATTCGGAGCTTTGGTTTTGAAGCGGGCTCGCAACTCACGTGTTCGGCTCCCACAAGCATATTCGGGGAAGTGTGCTTGGCCGTGCAAGCTGCGGGGTTGAGCCAACCAGCTGATTTTGAGTAAACCCGAACAAAGGTAGGCCATTGTTGACGATCACTTTAAATAGCCCTGTCGTTTGGACGCGACGCCGACATGAGGGGGAAAGTGCAGCAAAGGCGCATTGTTGCGCCACTGCCCACGGTAAACCGCGCCGCTCCTTCTGAGCAACATGGCACAGTCCATTCTGACACTCCTTTCCACTCCGAACTTACCACTGTATAGTATCTCAGGGCAAGCATGATTGAATGGACATACGCCAGAATCTCTAGACACCAGCGGAAAAAGGAGGGTATAGAGGCGTCCTGAAGGCGTACTCCAAGCTGTCCCCGTTCAGGATAACCCGCTGATTCTGCAGCAGGCTCGGCTTCTCAGTAGGTGTTCGGGCCGGATGAGTGGTTTTTTTCGGAGATCCGTTCAAGCTACGGCACCGAAACCTTATTTTACGGCACAGCTTCGGCTTACGAGGCCTAGAAACTGAGAGAGATCCGAAACCTTAAAGACACGGTCCTTGCCAGCGTATATAGATTAATATCTCGAGCAGTACACTTGAAATATGCTTGAAACCGAAAACCCCATCCTAGCCCCTTGGCAGTGCCCTTACTTGCCCCGGAGACGAAACCACACCTGAAACACTGAACTCTTGGTTTGAATCTGATGGCACTGGAGCTCCGGTGGAACAGTCAATGCAGGAGCCAGGTGTTGTGCAGGAGATTTTCCTTTTTCCATGAAATTTGCCGAAGCACACATCGGTTGATTAAGCAAAGCATTGCAGGATCGACACCGCACTCTCCTAATCCCTAATTAAATACCTAGCCCCCTTAAAAATCATGCCTTTGCTCGACATCCCGAAAGCTGGCAAACATGTGACACTCACAGCAGGAAATGCTGCTCATGTGTGCTTGCGAAGGCCCGACACCGGCACAAATTGTCAAAGAGGTGTTCAAACCACTAGGCTTTAAGATCCCAGCAGAGCTCGAAAGAGTTTAGCTAGACTCCAAGCGCACACTATGCGACTGTGACACTAAGCCCGCCAAAGGCCCTGCAATGCCTAAGCCTCAACCACACCAAAGCGTCAACCCTGAACCGAACTAAGCCTCAGCCGCATCGGGGCCTGCATGTGTAACAGTTCCGCAAGGTCTCGACCGAGGTAGCTCTCGAACGAATCCTCCTGGATAGCCCGTAAACCCTAAACCCTGGCTTGTTGCAGGCTGTAGGGCTCCAGCCTGAAGTTGCCTATGACCTATAGTTAGCCAAACCCTAAACCCTTAACCCCCTATGCCGTTAGTATCTGAGTATGAGGGTGTGGGATTTGTAACTCGTGGGCGAGGTAGCGGAGAGTTTAGGCGCCCAGGGAATCGGGCTCTCTTTGACCTCACGAATTCACGGACCATGTTCAAAGTTTAGGGGTTAAAGGGTTAAAACTCATTTTGTGGCTTAGGGCTGCAAGTTGGAAGTTCCAGGTGCTTCGGTTGCCCATTGCAACTCCATGCAGTAGGGTCTAGGTTTCAGGTTCCCGCATCTAGTCGTACAAATACTGTTGCTGGCGCGAGGACTAATACTTGTGATTGCAATAGTCCCAAGATGGTCGGGCAGCTGCGACGCGCCCCCTGCCCGCCTCTGCTGCTGGAATTTCCTACCAGTGACAATCATGCACGACAGAGACGAACACGGGTATCTTGTACCTATACCCTAACCCTAAACCCTTCTTTTGGGGTAGCCCCAAGAATCTTATTTTTGTTTTGCAATGAAGACGAAACGAAACAGGGACCATTCAACCCACAATCATCCTTTAGGAACGGCTTTACTACCCAGAGGCTCCTAAGTAGTTCCTCTTCGTAGTATATGTTTAGAATCCTATAAAGTAATCCCCACTAGCAAAGCAGCCGACATTACCGCTCAGAATTCTCGAACCTGCCACAGCAAAGATTGTACCAAATATGCTTGAGCCTTACTACCCATCTCCAGAGCCCTAAACCTCCGTAGCAGCCCCGCAGTGCAAACTCCAAAGTCAATAAAGCCCACGGACCCTGAACCCAGAAGCATTCAAAATATAAACCCTACGTAAACCCTGAAACGTAAGCTCCCAGCCATACACATAGGCTCCTAAGTAGTTCCTTTTTGTGGTTTATATTTAGAATCCTATAAGGTAATCCCCAAAAGGAACTAACTACTGAGGAGCCTATGGGTACACGCCCTAAATGTTAAAGCCACGACAACAGCGCCCTCTTCAAGGCCCACCTGCCGACGTCGGCTCTGTGAGGGATGCATGTCAACCTCGTGAGCCTGGCGTTTTTCAGGGCTTACCATTCCTTACCTATACTCTCAACTGGAAAAATCTTTTACTGTATTGTATGTTTCAATCATGCGATATTTAAAATAGTGAGAACCAAAGTAGTGAAGGACATAAAACAGAAACACAACATAGAAGGGAAGGGTGTTCGGTTTAGGATTGTCGGTCCAGGTTCTTGGGCTCAAGATCTTCGAGGTTTAGGGGTAAGACGCACAAAACTGTGGTTCAAGGTTGAATGATATGGGTGGCTCTCGAAAAGGGGCCCCTGTTTAGGTCCCTAATCTAGTACGGCACCTTTATTAAAAAAAGGACCCCAAAAGGAACCCTAAGTTAGAGAAGTACCCATATAGCGGCATCACCAGGTTTAAGGACTTCCCTTGAAGATGACTTATTGTGCTAATACTAACAGTCAGAATAACAAGAATTTATGCTGATAGTAAATACGAGTACCAACACATATTTATGATTCAGATTTATGACCGTTACGGTTGAGCATCCGCTCTTTTGAGGGCCTCGGGCTCCTGATTCTGAGTAGTGTGGAGGGAATCTCCACCTTTCTTGGCTTTAGTTTTTTTTCGAAAGCCGTTTGTGCTTCTGCTAAGGTTTAGGATTTAGGGTTTTGAGTGTTGTTGTGCTAGCTGATTTAAGCCCCACAGCAGATTTAGCGGAACCAAGCTCTGTAAACTCTGAACCCTGAATTACCCTGAAGAACTGAGGTTGTCGGATTTGTGTGATCTAAGGCACGCTACTGTAGAAGTCTTAACAATTAGCAATGACATTCCCCTTTTCGTCCCTAGATGTAAACCTGCTGTAAGACCTCTTTATCCGCAACATTCGGGATTTTGGAAAGCTCAGCGCGGCGCTTTGCGGGTCAGTCTTCAGCTACGACCCCCCAAGAATCACCATATTACACGCGAAAAATTGGGACTTGGGTTTCAGGCTTCTGGGAATATGAGAATCAGGAGTTGGGTCCGAAACCACCAGCACTCAGAATAACTGTGGGAGGTCTCGAATCCTCCACCTCGAGACCCTAGAGCTCAGAAAACCTAAACCCATAATAAACCCTCGAATCCTTAAACTTACGTACACCCTACGTATGCCTACACCGTCTAGTCTCTAGAACCCTCCCACCAGTCCCCAGGTCCATCCTGAGAGCCGGGGAAGTACTCTGGCGGGTTCGCGCCGTCCTGAGTGTGTTCGCATGCCCATGTGGTGTAACCTTCCCAAATGGGGTATTACGGTTGAGGGATTCCGTGGTGTAGAGTGTAGAGTTTGGGTAATGGGGTTTAGACAGTAGGGCTTGGCTATTGACATCCCGTCGTGATGTGGCATAAAAGCACTGGGTGGATTCTCGTGCCGAGCCGATGAAACGGGACGTCCGAGGTCCCAAGCACATGCAAACCACGGCCCCCAAAACCCTGAATCCGAAACCCCAAGCCTCAGAAACCTCAAACCCTGAAGAAGGGACAAAAGGTCTTGCGGCTTCGCCGAGGAAGCAAAAACTAATGCAAAGCCTCTTGCGTGCATCCTAGGCTCATCGAATCCCGCTCTGCCAGGCCGTTGACAGATGCCCCCGACACACTTCCTGAAGACAGGACGACGAGTAGGGTTCAGGAATAAAGCTGGAATGTCAATGCTTTGGATTCTAAACCCTAAACCCTAAACTCTAAACTCTAAACCCTAAACCCTAAACCCTAACCCTAAACCCTAAACTCTGAACTCTAAACCCCTAAAACCCTGGGCTTTCAGACTTTGGGTTTACCCTACTGTTCACTACTGGGGGTGTCGGTTAGCCCTGAGACACCTCGAACTTTGGACGGAAAAGCTCTCCTCTACATCAAAGCAAGCCTAAACCCTAGGCCCTAAGCCCTAAACCCTGAACCATAAGTCCGATCCATCATCCAAACTAGCATTTGTCGAGGACCTAAACAGGTCCGACAATCAAGGGTAGAGTACCTTGGAGCGTCCGCGCATCTCCGTGAACCCTGAATCACGGTATTTGGGCCCGTTTCGCTGATGGCTTGGAGGGAACGTGGAACTCCAGTGGGTCAAAGCCAGGGCTTGGGGTAGCATTCGGTAGTGCTCCGAAATTGGCGCAACACGCTATCATAGTATGCCTATGACAAAAAACCCACAATGCCCAACTTCTGCTCGCTGATCTCGAATCGAATATTCTGAAGCTGATCCCGCATTGCTGCAAGAAATGCAGACACCCTACGGCGCCATGGCCATGTCAGGGGCAATGTTTATTTACCCTGTCGGACTCCGCGGTCCGGATTCTATAGGTATCCTTTCAGGCGATGACCCGAGGTTGCGCCCTTATAAAGCCCTCTGTTGAACCTTACAGACTGAGATCCATGACGTATCCTATGGCCTATATGTAGGTAGCATCGGCTTCACTACTCTAGCTTGCAAGGGCTTTCAAGAAATGCGGCCCCCTTACACTTTAATGCAAGGACCTCGCACAAGGGAGCCGTAATTTCTGAAACCGCCATATGAGGGGGTGGTATTTTGTTTATTTCACATGCTGCAGTCAAGCTGATCTAGACGGGGAGCGAGGGATCATCGCCCAAAGAGCAGGCTGTCGCGCCCATGCCAAAGATATCTACCAATGATCAACGTTCCTAATTATGCAATGGTACAGGGCTTGCATTGCATGTCTGTGAGTCGTGTTGTGCAGGTTCATTCGGTCGATGATGTGGGAAGTTTCCCGCGAAAACGCTTGCATCGTATCCTCTCATCTTTCTGTGTGCATCGATCCGCGTTGGCTCACTTCTACGGCTGTGCCGGTGGTTAGCCTGCAGCATGGTTTCGAGCCGGGCTGACAACGCGATGGACAATGGCAGCATTATGCAACTATTGCGATGATACGTCAAACTGGGAACCCTAAGTTCCATCTAAGCGAGGTGTAGCTGAGAGCCGAAAGCAGAAGACAAGGACGCAACTCCTGCAAACAGCATGCAAGCAAGGCTGGGCACACCATCATGGCAAATTGCTTCAAAGACTCAAGGCCCCTGGCAACTGCTCTCCAAGGTTTTTGGTTGCGCATCGAAGAGATGGAAGGTGTGCTGCGCATGGCGCATGCATTTAGCGGAACCCTTCCTTCGCAGAGGTGCTGATGTCCTGATCGCAGGCTTCATGGCATAACATAATACCGCAGGTTTGCGGGGTTGAGTGTTATCGGGGTGTGGGTGGGATTCGGGGTTAGGGCGGTGGCCACTGCTGCCTGTGCTGCGGATGGTGTCGAAACAACGACGAGGGCGAGGACGACAACAACAAGAACAACCGACGACGACGACGGCGACGACGACGACGACGACGACTGCTGCTGCTGCTACTACTACTACTACTACTACTACTACTAGTGCTACTACTACTAGTGCTAGTACCACTACCACTACCAGTACTAGTACTAGCAGAGCTACTACTCCCCCCAGATCATGCTTTCTTGCATTACCATCACTAGCATCTCGACTTCCATACTAACCACCGATGCTCAATGCGAGTCTTGAGCCCCACAGCGCGAACCCGAAACCCCGTCTGTGAAGCGCATACTCAGCTGTTGCAGGCTTAGCAGGCAGCACGGGTAGCCCTACACACGGACTTGAAGCCTTCAATCTACTGCTACTGCCTCGTGACAAATCAGTGAGCAGCATGATCACCCGGCATTACCTGCATAGTTTCTCTCAGTGTAACCAGTTCATCCGCCGGCCGGTAAATACTCTTGGAATTGCAGTGACTGCAAATTACTGCACCATGCAGCGACTCATCTGAACAGAATGAACTCCAAAACAAAGATAGATAAACAAGTGTCAAGAGTCGAATACCAGTGGGGCATGGATACACTGGTAGTGCTCGTTCATCGAAGAGGCATTCACGAAGTGCGTAGTTCCATCGCAGGTGACACCCGCACCCTCGTGGATGTGGCCGAAGACACAGAACTGAGGTCGGATCCGCTCTTGGACTTCCGTCAAGAGGTCCTCGCAAGGTCAACTTATGTTAATAATGATGCTACTTGTTAATAATGAGGATGACAACTTGATGACAAAACTAATTGTTGTTGCTTAAGTTAAAGCACAGTTCCATAAACTGTTTGAGTCGCAGTTTCTGACATCTACGGGATGACGGCTGCCGGTGAGTTGGCCATCAGCTACTTGGGGGATCTTGAGGTGGAGTGTGAAGGATTCACGCTTCAGGGACCAAGTTGTTGTTTAAAATTCGTGCTGCTCTGCGGTTCAACGTTTCGGAGCTTCTAAGATTCGATGATTCGAATACAGGATTCTTGAAGCTTCGGGGTTTGGGGCTTGCAGGCAAGAGACTCAGGCAGGATCAGTTGTGGGTTTCGGGGGCTCAGTTGGCAGCACATCCCCCGGGATCTCCGGGCCACTTTTAGGATTCACCAGTCCCCAGAACTAGCAACACTAAACTGTACATGCGGTGTGGGCTGCGGCGAGGACCCCCAACCACAGTAGCAACGGAAAGGTGCACCAGTCTGAACAAGTAGCAAATGCCATGATGAACGGGAAATGCCAGGAAGAACAAGCACAATGCTGCTAGTCATGAGGCTGGTCGACGTGGTGCACGAATGCTCTGGTTTATGCTCATGATGCTGGTCAGGCTGCGACCCTAAACCCATCCCAGCAACCCTGAAATCCAAGAGACAGTACCTGCAGCAAAGAATTATAGGACTCTATTGGGAATTGGTGGAAGACCATATCTAGATGTCTCTCTCTCTCTCTCTATATATATATATGTATGTTAATATAAGTAGTAATATTAATATGTATATTTACATACACACACACACACACATGCACACAAATGGGGTTCCACCATACTATGGCATAGCAATTTCATGACAATCCGCCCTAAGGCCCGCGCTCCCCATACACCAACCCTGGAAACCCATCAAACATTTCCACCGTCGGAGCACTGAGCTCCACAAGAAAGCCGCTCTTGCTAAAGGAACGAGCAGCGTCATGATCATGAGCTTACGGGCCTTCGGGTCTAGGGTTGCATGCCCATGAGAGTGATAACGAGAAGCGCAAGAGGCAGCAACATAAACATGACCGCAGCAATACAAGGCAATAACAGGGCAACCACCATCAAATCAAGCAAAAGTCCAATGGCCACAGTTACAATAAGAAGCACATGAAGTAACGACCATCACAACAATCCAGATCAAAGCAATACTGACCTAAACGCTGATAGCAAGTCATCATTGTTCTCGGCATTCGTTTCTTGGCTGGTTTTGCCATCAGCACTCAGCTGCACATACAATCAAACAAACAAGCCGGAAAACTCAGCAAAACTCGGGGCGCCTGACTACACCGTTGGGTCATTGAAGCACGGACCCTGCGATGCAAGGCCTACTTCAGGATACACGCTGTGCCCTTACATTGGCCCGGAACCCTGGTATCTAAGCCCTCGTAACACCACAGAAACCTAAACCCCCACCACTTAAATCTCAAACCCTACACCCGAAAACCCTTCAACCCTACATCCTTTAATCTTGAATAACTACGCCTTGAAATCTGAAGCCATTAAGCTACAGCCACCTGCAGCACTAAAGCATTAAGTGTATCCGAGTAGCAGCACAGCCTCGCCGCCGCAAGGAGGGCAAAAGCGCATCGCCACGGCCCAAGGGCGGGCCGTGAACCTGGACAGTCTGGGTAACGTCTGGAGTTCAGGGTACCCATAGGCTCCGTAGTAGCTCCTTTTTGGGATTACCTTATAGGATTTTTGGGATTACCTTATAGGATTCTAAATATAAGCCACAAAAAGGAACTACTTAGGAGCCTAGGGGTAAAGCTTAGGGTTCAGGATGAACGTTTAGGGCGGAGGCCTCTTTTTCAGGAAAAGCTTAGAGGCTTGGAGTTTGAAGAGGTTAAGTTTGTATTAGGGTCTTGGGCTTTGGCACGACTCTGCACTCAAGACAGGCCCTACACCCTATAAACCGTATGAGCCCTAAACCCGAAACCCCTAAACCCTAAACTTTTTAAACCACTAGGCCTCAAATTGGGCTTTCGGCTTGAAGCAGGTCGGACAGGCAAGGTTGCAGGCTCCAGGGCCGCAAGGAAAGCTTCCAGGATACCAGGGTTCATTTTGTGTTTTTTGTGCATCTGCTCCACGGTGGACTTTAAGATTGATGTCTTCAGACTTAATGGTTTAGAGTTTAGGGCTTTTAGGGTTTAGGGTTTAGGGCTTTTAGGGTTTAGGGTTGGTTTAGGATATGGCCTGCAGGTTTGTCGGAGTGGCGGTTTGCCAGTTGTAAGTGCAGGTGAAGGGATAAAGGCTTCAGAGTTGAGAGGGCAGAGACTTGGTGAGGTTCCAGCGTGTTGAAGCTCTCCGATCCGACATGGTAGCGGATGGAATCCTACATTACCAAACAAGACTTGGGGGCCGAGTACCTTGGCCCAAAAAAAGTTAACCTTTCGAATTATAATGGGTTTATATAAGCCCCAAAAGGCTAAAGGTTACCTACTCAGCCCCTAAGAAGATTTTAGGAGGTGGGGCTTCCGGTCTCTGGTAGGATTTCGGAGCCTAGCGATCTTCTAGCATTCAGGGTCCTCTGCAGTTCGTCCACGAGTAGAGCACATTGGTTTATTGATTGAAACGAAACGGACCACTAATAAAACTTTTATATGTTTCTCTCCAAGTCCCAAAAAACACACATGTCCCGACACGAAGCATGGAGGGAGACTTCGGGCCCTAATTTCCGCGGTGCGATGCGGGACATTCCAAACTTCGCAATGAAACTTCGCAACCTCTACAGGCACCTGCCAGCACTCGGCACTCTCGTTTGGGTTTGGGGCTTGGGTCCCTCGTCAGAGCCTGCTGCAACGCCAAAGCGGCCTTAAACACTGTCGGCTTAGGGTTCAGGGCTTAGGGCCACTATGCAGCAATGACGAGGGGCCAGCAGGACGTCCACACCCGTGGGCACTGCCTGATCTGGATTCTAGCTTAACAAGCTTGATGCGGTTGGCGATTCTTGCGGCAACTAGTTTAGAGCTGCTATCAACAAAGACCAGCTAAGACTACCGTTGCATCTTGATTGGCAATCTCCACCCTTAGAGTGGACCGTAGTGATGATGCTTCCGTCACATCCCACAAGGAGACCGACACACGCCACTTGGTCTTCCAAATACTTGACATCACAGGCATCCTTCAAGACTTCGCAATGAAGTTTGGTACAACGGTCCGGCTTGAGAGCTCCGGCCTCCGGACACTGATTTTTCGGTCACGCGCGGAGGAGCGACTATCCGATCCAACCGGTCATATCGAATGCGTATGAATGCCTATGAAGCTCAGAGACTGAAGGGTTTAAGCCGGCCGCCACAACCCGGTAGCTTTTGGCATTCCTTTCTAAAGGTCTGCCTGCCGAATGACACCACCACATCTCATCTCTATTGAGGAGGCATGTGTTCATATATACGATTGCGTTGAGGGCCTCGCCGCATGCCCCAGTGTTTTGGATGAATTCACATACAATCGCGAAGCGAAGAGCTCACCAGCGGCTCTTCCGTCTGGCCCTTTTGCTGTTCTTAGAGCATCTGGAGCCTGCGTTTTGTTCACCATGTCAAAAAGCACGCATCCCTGAAAACAATAAAGTCGAACAAGTGTCAGGCCTTCCACTTGTTGCCAATTTCGTGTCGGGGCAGATTGAAGGCCCAGTCCATGAATTCCGGTTGCCAGGGCGTGCCGTAGACTCGGACGCCACCTCTGGTCAATGTCAGTGATGCTGCAATGACAAGGGTGACATACACGTTGGGTTTGGGGGTAAATCTCCGTTGCACAGTGCCTCATGCATGCATACGTTGCCATGCACATCACAAAAAACACTATTTTGGTTGTATTGCGTGTAATGCTGCTTCCCCATTTGTCATCACGCCCGGTCCTTTCTTCAAGCATGCCCAATCAATATATCCTCTCTCTGGACATGCTTGTGTGAATGTCAAACCTTGCAACGCTTGGTCTGGGCCTTCGAAGTGCGAACGAGGAAACAGAAAACTGTTCTCCCATGAGGTTCTCCTAAAACCCTGATATACGGACATGCTTTGATTCATGTGTTAGGATGTCAAAGTTTTAAATCCCCAGCCGCTTGTTAGTTCGGAAGCTTCCTGGTGGCAATCGCAGGTCTGTGATATACTGTGATCAGACGAATCTGGTAAAACAAACAGACACAAACATAAACTGTCACACTCTCACACGCAGATCCGAAAACCCACACACCAGCCAGTCTGACATCAATCTGCGGCCGCCGTGCCGATTTCAACTTCCGAGTCCTCCAAGTACGTCACCCCATCCTGTGTTGATTCGAAGACAACATCTTGCATCTATGGTGCGGATATTGCGCAGAAAGTAAACTTAACTTAACCTGTTCCACATCAGCTCAATTTGTCCACCTTAGTCTGTGCGTTCCGTATGGCTACAGTCACATATGGGCCAACAAAAACGAAAGCCTGCGAAACATGGTAAGCATCCCCCTCCGAGAAGGCAGCCAAAAATGCCGCGCGCACTTGGCTGGCCTTTTGCTTGGCCTGCGGCATGCGGAACACGTTCAATGCTTGGGGTTTTGGGTTGAGAGTTCGAACGCAACATATTCTGTGTTCGTGACTTTTGGTCTGAAGATAAACAACGCCATTCAAAGTCTGATGTGAGCTAAGTTAGTTAGGATCCTTGGTGTGTTGACCAATTTCTGAAGTGCTGGCACAGGCGGTGTCAGGAAATTGCAGGGGGAACTCTCCAAAGGGACTGTACTTGACTGCATGCTTCGGTACGAGTGCCTTGCCCCCTCGGTAGGATTTGTCCATCGGCAAATCGTGGTTGCCAGCAATCCTCAGCACAACCAACTTCGATATTCAGCTGACAAACATAAACATACCCGTCGACAAGGGTCAAAAGCTTGTGAGCATATGGCAACGACCGTATCCACGCGGCAAAATCCAAGACCTCAATGGACGGCGGCACGACATGAAAGCAACTAAATGTGCAATTTTGGCAACGGTGCCTGCCTCTTCCAAACTTCCATCTGTCGAGAAATCACCTGGACAGGAATGTACCAGTGCATCGACGAGCTATGGCAGCTCTCAGAAACGAAGAGCTAGTTGCCCATATATCTTGTCGGGTCGGGCCTGCCTGCGTGCAATAAAACATCACCCGGCGGGAGCCTGGAGACAGGACATGCAAACAACAAAGCCCATGACAAACTTATGACTTCATCATAACCTGTGGTATTCACGTCCAGCTGCCGCGAGGACAGTTCACGATGTTGGCCATGTGTGTCGGACAAGCAAACGAAGCGCAGATGCCCCTGCAGAAGTGGAGGAGAAGAGCCCGTCCGTCCTGCAACACAGCTGCTAACCACGAGGCTGTGGCAATTTCGCGTCCGCCCTGCCCCCCCCCCCCCCNNCCCCCCCCCCCCCCCCCCCACCCTTGCCATTCCCCTCGCTGGAAAGAGTACTCTGAAGAGAAAAAGATCAAACCGGTGCAAACAGGTCCATCTGCCACGAAAACGCGGCTCGGCTCGACGAACCTCAAAGCATCAACATCAGGAAACTGCAAGAACTGAAGAACTCGCTGTCAAATATGATTACGGGCTTACGGGGACAAACGTGTGAATGAGGACCTGGGGTTGCGATGCCCGAATCCCGACTAGACCGAGCTGCTGCTGGGAAGGCTCCACCGTTCGCCAAAGTCTTCCAATCTCGTCGTCCTTTTCAATAGAGGTTCCTGCTCGGCAGGGCGTCGGTTTCGGGTTTCCGATCCACAGCAAGAGCGTTGGCACCCTCCCAATTGCATGGAAAGCAACCGCTGAACAAGCCTGTGGACAAAGCACTGGTCTTCTCCAGCAGCGACTGAAAGTCCAGCATATCCTCTGGCTCAATCACAGCGGCCCCTCATCACGAGGCATCCGCAATCCTTGCCAAGCTGCAAGCCCACCAGGGTGCTCGCGCGTGGCACGGGTATAGACCTGAGGCTAGGCTAGGTAACGGATGCATACGCTTTTTCGTGGTGCACTTGTTACCAATCAATCACCGAAGAGCTAGCATCAACAAACAAATCGGAATCTCAGAAGCTTCGATGATGCTTCTGCTTTCGATTCCGCTGATGCTCCAAGCGTTTGTATTTAAACGTTCTGATGTTATCATCTTTGCTGTTGCTGCTCCTAATCCGCCTGAAAAACTAATCCATGCGTGGCGTGGATGCTGCCACCCCGACGGAAACGACGACGACGACGACGGCCACGACGGCGACAGCAACGGCTACCACTACAATACCGCAACCACGGCGACTCGAACAGCTACCACCCAGCGTTCGTACTGCCAACGCCACATATCATCAGCTCCTCCTCCTTCCGCCTCCTTCTCCCGACAGGTTAGCTCCAGCGGCCTCATCCGAGGCCGTGAGCGGAAGCTGATAGTCGGCAACCAGTCGCGCATAGTCCTGCCACCGGCTGGCTTGATGTTGGCAAGGCGTCCGGTCCGAAGGGGTGCGAGGAGTATCTGTCGGGTCGACCCGACGCCTTTGCCAACAGCTGATTCGCAAGCCGAAGTAATAAGACTTAAAGGAAACCGGAAGGGCATCCTTACTAAAGAATCCTCGAAAGGAACCTCCCTGCACAGTCCTCCAGCTGCAGCACGCCATCTCCATCTGAGTCATAAGCAGCAAACCAATGTCGAAGGATGAGGCCAACGATCTGAACCAAGGGGGTTCTATGAGGCTCTTGTAACAAGGGTACGTTCGAAAAGTGGTGTAACAAGGGTTCCTTGAACGGCTTCTATATAGTTCTATATCTATCCCTCTCTCTCTCTCTATATATATATATCTATATATATATATATAAATGTGTATATATATATATAAGCGTTCCTCTAAGGGTTCTAATGTGAAGGGCTCCTGGAAACGTCCCAGAGAAATGGTTCCTTGCAGGTTCTATAGCAAGGTTTCGAAGATACTTTGAGGGCGCTGTAGGGGTTTAAGGGCTGCAGTACTTTAGGTTTCTGCAATAAAGTTCACCTTCAGGATTGTATGGAGGTAGGTTTCAATGACAAGTCGTCCGGGGTTTCTGACTCTAGGAAAGCGCAGCTGCTAGATGAGTATTTTGGGTATGTGTTATTTTGAAGGCCTTGAGGTTTAGGGTTTAGGATTATTGGTTTATGCAGCGATTTCGTATGAGGCCGTATATACATCTTACCTCCATAGTCTCTCAACGGCTTTTGTGCGCGGTGTTACCTCATCTTGGCACCCACTTGCGGTGGGTGCGAATGCTAACTTCTGGTCTCGGATTCTGCCAGACTCACCCTGCACAACTACACACAAGCCTTTCATGTCGTACAGTTCGAGGTGTCCCTCGAGCACCACACTTCGTACCCGATCATGTTTGCATGGTACGGTCAGCGTCTGTTTCCTCATTACGTTCATCCGAACCAACACTCTAAGGAGATGTGCTCAGAACCTGATAGTACTCTTTGTCAACTTCAGAGAAGACTATGACTATCCACTTCACGAGACTCCCAGCGCATCCCTCAGTCCTCTCAAGAAAAACCCAGGACTTCGGGCAGTCATGTGCCAACTTTGTCTGCCGTTGTCCTGAACTTCCAAATGCCAAGCCAAGGCCACAAAGAGACAGGTCCGGAAGAAAGGGGTCTAGAGTCTATAGGGTTTACATGGTACATAAGTGCAATCCGGCCCCGGCCGAAGCGGTCAGAAGTTCCCACAAAGATTCCCTGTTTCCCCACCTCCTGACCCCCCTCCACCCCCTTTAAATTGGATTTTGGGTTGGCTAGCCCTACGTCCAGACATTGCGTCTACCGTTTTTCCACCCCCAGCCCCAACGTTCCTCCCCGCCCCCCCCCCCCCTTCCCCCTCAAAGCCTCAGCATGAAAGCAAATACTGACATTAAAAGCACATTCTGAAGCAAATGCACTCCTGCACGCAAGACCTCACCTGTGTAACCTACCTGTTGCTTTCCGAAACAATGCACCTGCTTCAAGCACAGCTGGGCCCAGGCGGACGACGCGATGCGTTTAAAATTATACTGGTATTCTCTGCTTTCCTCGGTACACCCAGATGTCATTCATCCTCGGGCCCTACAGTAGTCTTCGAGTCCTGGCTAGAGCCGTATACCTTCAGCTGCAAAACCACCCTGGACCCGAAACCGACACCTTATAAATCCTTTCATCCACACCCCTCTATTAACCCTTATAGAACTACTGCTATAGCCTATAGGCCTTGGGGCCTTGTTAAGCCCAACAACACCCTTGCAGTGCTGTCCCGCTCTTCCACGAAGAAGGAAACCAATGGCGCCGCTCGCAGGTCTTGTCCAGGAGACCGTGGAATAACGTCCTAAAGTCGAATTGCTTTGAGGTTCATAGGGTTTCAAGCGGCTTCTTTTCTTCAATGTAAACTGTTTGGTAGTGCTTTGTAAGTTTTATAGGATTTGCTATGTTTTGCAGGGCTTCACGTTACAAGGGTTTAGAAAGCACCTACCTTTGTAAGAAATTCGTTATGAAATCATGATCAGGGACCCCTGCGGGTCGGGGGGGGGGGTCGGGTTTACGGGCTTTGGGGGTGTAGGGTTGTTTGAGGCTCCGGGATTCATGGCTTCGGGTTTATTTAGAGCTTATAGCCCTTGGCCTGAGACACTTTTTTGGGGCGTAGATCAGCACAAAACAGCATCCTAAAGGCACCCAACTCATCTGATCTGCGAGAGCCTATCGCGAGACACGTCGGTCATCCCGGATTCAGCAAACGAGGCACCAAACGGTCGGGCAAGAACCACGCCTACTAGTCATTCCTGATCCGAACACGCCGAGCAAGCCAGAATCAGGCCAGGAAGGTGAAACACTACAGCTGCACTCCGTAGCAACCTATTGCATCAAGACAGATGTGAAGGAACACCCCAAAGAAATGTGCCTTATCTGGCATCCAACAGCAGATTCGCCTGTGTGGGAGTTGCAGCAATAATATTGCACGGAATCCTACAACCTTCAAACCATGAGGAGTCCTGACATGACACCTGGGCAGTAGGATTCTTATTGTAAGAAACGAAGGCGTGCCTGGGCACAAGGCCTCTTGGTTCCTGCATTCTAAAGACATCCTGCAGTGAAAATCATTCGAACCGTGCTTTTTGACGCATAATATTAATGAAACCTGCAGTCAGTGCAAAATGCTGCATGGCTATAGAGCATAACCTCGATTTTCCAGCATTTTGAAGACGGTGCATTTCTGGGCGCTCGAACCTGCATGGCAAAGAGCTGCCCCACTGCAGGGGCCTTGCCATCCTCTGCACAGACCCAACTGCAGCAAACCACTCGGGATGACCGGCCTTTGAACATGCTTCTGCAGATGTTTGCATCGCTGCGGCCCTTTAGAAACTGCCATCGCAACGCAGAGCCGCAATGTTCCTTTCAACGCGCAGTAGACCACAGCTCTGCTACACGCTCTGCAGCTCTATCTGCACAGTGCTACCGTCACCACCGCGGGCAGCATCACCCCAGGTCACGACGGATCCATCGTCAAGAACGGCAGCGAAAGCTCGATACGAGGCCTGGATCTCCTGCACGTTCTTCAGCTGATCCTGCACGGCGCTACTATCACCTCCGTTGTCAACATTACCCCAGGTCACGACAGAGCCATCGCGAAGGATGGCGGCAAAAGCACTTCCAGTGGCCGAGATCTGCTGCACGTTCTTCAGCAGATGCTGCGCAGCGCTGCAGTCACGATCGTCGGAACGACCACCCCAGGTCACGACGGAACCATCGCCAAGGATGGCAGCGAAAGTCTGATCGTTGGCTTGAACTTGCTTGACATTCTTCAGCTGGTCTTGCACAGCACTGCTATCACCGCCATGGTCCGCATTACCCCAGGTCACAACAGCTCCATCTCCAAGAATCGCGGCAAATGCTGTGCGAGTAGCTTGGATTTGCTGCACGTTCTTCAGCTGATCCTGCACAGCACTGCTGTCACTACCGTGAGAGCTAGCACCCCAGGTTACGACAGAGCCATCGTTCAGGATGGCAGCAAAAGCATGTTCAGAGGCTTTGATCTGCTGCACGCCCCTCAATTGATTGCCTACAACACTGCTGTCACCACCTTGACAGCCCCCACCCCACGTCACGACAGCTCCATCCGCAAGAGTGGCGGCAAAAGCCTTGCGACTGGCTTGGATCTGCCATACGTTCTTCAACTGATCCTGCACAGCACTGCTGTCACCACCGTGGCGCGCACAACCCCAACTCACAACAGATCCATCCCCAAGAATGGCGGCAAAAGCTTTGCTGGAGGCCTGGACTTGTTGCACGTCCTTCAGCTTATCCTGTGCAGCACTGCTGTCACCACCATGGCCAGCACTACCCCAAGTCACGACAGAGCCATCCCCAAGAACGGCAGCAAAAGCGCCGCTGGAGGCTTGGATCTGCTGCACGTTCGACAGCTGTCGCTGCACAGTACTGCTGTCACCGCCAGAACTAGCACTACCCCAAGTCACAACAGATCCATCGCCAAGAATGGCGGCAAACGCACCAAGAGTGGATCGAACTTGAACTTTACATACTTGCAGCGTCAGCGAATAACCAGTCTTCATTTTGACATGCTTGATCAGCGCCTCGGTGTTCAGAATGCTTCCAGACGAGTCCACCAGTCGCCCTTTGCCTACCTGAAGAGCGATCTGTGCTCGAACTTTCAATGTTGCCACCGCTTCGTCGAGTCCTGCTTTCAAAGTAACTGTTCTACCACTCAGCAGCCCAACTTCCACCGTAATCGACATGTTGTGTGTTCCATGTGCTTTCCAAAGTCGGAGGAATCTAGGGTTAATGTATAGGGTCACGGGGATCTACCGCTTGGCACTCAAACTACGGAACACACTGGCCTCGCACTTTGGGTCTACAGGCAACTGATACCTTCTGGGGGCTAAGTTAGTTGCGAAGTATGACTCCAGGCTTTCCAGGGAAGCTTCACATGATTGTGATTGTGCTTCCTTGAGTTGTGGCGTGTCGTTTAGTTATGCAATGTTAGGCAGCCCCGCTTGTTTGACTTGCAGAGTGAAACAACTTGGTCCCGAAAGATTCAGCGATGCTGGGCACTCATGTCCGGCACATGGAGACCAAAGACAAGGGCCTTAATGATTGGACTAGGGTCTTCAACGGGTTTGGGTTCTTGATATACTGTATAAGTGATTCAATGATTTTGCATAAAGACCTGACAGCCTGAACCCTAAACCCTATACGAAGCCGTATCTTGGATGCTCCCCTCGGGGACTCTTGCGTTAACAGGGAGTTTCCGCTGTGCAGGGGAGGATACACCGCATACTCGCATGCGCCGAGCTTGCCATCGTGGTTCCAGTGAGCGTTTTTCGAGGTATAGACCCGCATCCGCCGATTGCTGGTAAACGTAGTAGGGGGAATCGGGAGTAGAAAGCTGTGAAGAAACCGTCCGAGCTCCGTGCCACGACACCGGCATCGAGCATCAGCTGCTGGAACTCGCCAAACTTCATGATGTTGCTTTCCTGGGCGCATCAGTCTTATCTAGGGTTTTAACCCAGCACCCAGCCCGTCACTCAACCACTCTCGTGCAGACAACGTGAATCGAATTTTGGGTGATCTACATCAGCTACCCCACCTCGACTGCCGCCTATGATGATGGGATCATCAGCGGATTTCGGAGAACAGAGGACCATAATGTAAACCCTGAAATGTTCGGATCCCTTGGACACCCAAATAACTTGAGCCTCGCCTTCCGAAGCTTCGAGATGTCATGTCTCCGATTACGGCTTAGGGTTTATAGAAGTTTATATAGGTTCCGAACCATGAGCCCCAAGTCCTGGTTTCGGGCGTCAGGGCTTCAGAGATGAAGGGCCGGCTGAACCCTCATCCCTACGGATCCGAAGCCCTTATCCGCCCTAGCCATGACCCCCTTTCCGGGGCTTCGGGGTCCCAACTACTAGTCCTACAATTCCTTGCTCGTTTGGCCTCGCCATGGCCGGGTTCCACATTGGGGCTTGAATGCGGGTGTATGGCATTCGAGACATGATGATAAAGAACCGTGATTTAAAAAGTGTTTTGGGTGCCCATGTGCTCGGCATCTGTACAACATTATGAAGCTGTCCCAAACCCCAAACACTTTGCGCCCGCAAACCAAGCACTCCAAACCCCATGCCAATGAACCTAATGTCCCTACACCGTAGTAGTGCTCTTTGATATCCCTAGATCCCGTCTTGTCGCCAGAGCCTCTGAGCTGCTGAGACGAAAGATGTCGTGATCGCTAAACCTGCAGTCTTTTGATTGTTGTTTGGAGGTGGAACTTGTACTTGGGATTCCAGAATTTAGGGTTTAGAGAGCCTTGGGGAAAAGATATGAAGCCCTAAACCTTAACCCTAAGGTTTAGGGCCCGCTGCTGCAAAGCTCTTGGGGCCGAGGCTGCCATGTGGGGGGCCTTACAAGGGTCGCAACGGATTGTTGCCTAGAGTTTTTGTCTTGTGCGCAGGGGCCAAGGTTTCTAAGAGGGTTTGGGTTTAGGGTTTAGGGTTATGCGTACCATACCTGAGACCCTAAACCCTAAACCTCGCCTGTGGGCATAGATCTCAGCCATGCGAGAGTGGAAAAACCCAAAGCCCTAACGGAAACCCGGAACCCTAACCAACCTGGACTCTTGTCATTTGGGTAGTTCTCTAAATTCCCACAAAGGACACCAAAAGGGAAGGGACACTAATTTAGAGAACTACCCATATAGAACCCCTTGTAGTACCCTGTGTGAGACCCTTTTTGCTCCCTTTAAGGAACCCTAAACTGCACCCTAACTTCGAGGACTACAAATGTTTTAGCTTGGGGGCAAAATCTCGCTGGCGGTGGGAACAGAGCGCTTGCTGAAGAAAACCTGGGCTCGATAGCCGAGGAATCCGAGGTTTCTTGGGGCTGCGGGCTTTAGGGCTTTAGGGTTTAGGGTTCAGGGTTTCGGGCTTAGACTCTAAACCCATAAACCCTAATTAATAAGTTTTAGGGCTTCGGATTCGATTTTTAGGGTTGCGGATTCAGGGCTTTATAGGGCTGAGGGTCTGGAATCAGGAATCAGGAACGCTCCCGAAGTGGCGGACAAGAGACGAATCCCCCAGATAGAGGGGTGTAGAAAGTGACCCCGTTGTGAAGTGGAGATTTTGGGAGGGCTGTGCTGCAGATCACTAAACCCTAAACCCTAAACCCCCTATAGCGGAACACTGGGGCACTGGAGCTGATACATTGCTTGCTTCTGCGCATCTGAGAAGCCTCGCTCGCCTTGTCGGCTGTGTCGAAGAGCCTCGTCTTCTTGCCTTACTTCCCCAATAAGCCAAGGAGGGTTTAGGGTTTAGGGTTAGGGTTTAGGGTAAAATATGAGAGTCCCAAAAGTTTAATTGGTTGGGTATTGGGGAACCAAGCTGCAGAACGCCAAGAACTCAGAGAACGAGATCTGACCGTTGCGGCTTTCGTCCACTTCCTCAGGGCAGTGTGCCCAGTGAAGCTCCCAGGCTCAAGATTCAGGACTCAACGTTTCAGGACTTCTGACAATATGATATAACGTCTAGCATAATATTTCATTCTGCTTACAAAAATGTACATATCTAGAGAGAGAGAGAGAGAGAGAGAGAGAGTATGACAAACTGCAATTTTGTATGCAATCAGTATAGCACTCTATAGGTTTCAAGCGCTTGAGGTCCTGCGATTGTTTCTTTTAACGCACGGCTATGCTTTGGGACAGCCAGGAACCAGTCGACAAAATGGCGCACTGTGCATCCTTTCATCGCCATCATCACCGACCATCACCTAGGCCGTCCTCCTCCTCATCATCTCCAAGCACATACTGTTGTTCTGATGGGCCCGCTCTGACACTGACCTCCAACCTTGCAGCCCAAACTCGACGCCCCTGATGTAGACCCGATCACCAACCCACCTCCTTGAATGAAAAGAAATTGTGATCGTGATAGGACATTAACATTCAACTCTAAACCCTAGGCCTTAACTTCAGGGCCTGGAAGAGCACATGCAGCATGTGCAGGAGGGAGAAGGGCACTGCAGTGCTCGCCCTGGGGACCATCCAAGTTGCAAACTTTACAGGCTTACGACTGGGCGAGTTCGGGGACTAGGGGACTTGACTTAGGGACATTAAACCGGGATTACAAAGTAGTATGATTATACATAAGCAGGCTGGACTTTTCGGCTTGTCAAATTTGTCCGCCTAACTTACTTAATTAATTATTTGTAGCTTTAAACCAGGGAGACAACTAACCTCTGGGCATGGACGCTCAGCGGTCATCACCTCCGGGGGAGCTAGTTTCCTGCGGGTAAACCTGCGTGTAAAAGGAGCATGTGTCAAAAGGTGCATTTGCAGCTACGCAGCACGAGGTTCCGACAACATGTTGGCAGCTCCATGCAGCATTTTGGTGTGAGAACTTGCTTGGGTTCGGAAGGTTTTGGGATACTGTAGCCACTAGTTGGCGAACAGTAGGCTTTTATTCCGGAAACCTCTGCTATGCCGAGAAGGCGGTAGAGGTTTATAGGGCTCAAGGGAAGAATGTGAAGGTTTAGGGGGTGAGGGTTTGAGGATTTAGGATGGCTTCGGGGCCTATAGTTTGTGTCTTTATGGTGTTGGGGGTTCAGATGGTTTCGTAGTCAGGGTTTAGGCCTTAACGAACCCGCGAAATTCCAGCGGGCGTGAATCTACAGGCGCGGAAATCGCAAGATCTAGATTAATCAGTCGCGAAATGAAAGACCATTTCATAAACCCAGAATGCTCGAGGCCCCGGCCTCAATAACAACAGCACCCACATCACTGCAATGCCACCACAAACAACAACAAAAATGAACAGCCGAACAGCGACCTTGAACGAAGCGAACCTTCCGGATTTTATTCTGCCCACAGCAACGAGAGCTTAGCACAAGAATCAAAGTCTCCGTTTTTACAACACACAGACACACACAGAGGCACACACACACACAGAGGCACAAACATACAGCATCAACATCACCCTGGTAGCAACTAGCCATAGCCTTCATACCCACAAGTCAGCCGAAGTGCAAGCTGGCACCAGGCAGTTGATCCAACACCCGCACTTGCCTCAAGATCGCGGGAGCACTAGGCCATGCTGCATTGGGGGTATGTCCGGAGTCTGGGGCTTATCATCATCTCTTGGCTTGATCAAAACTAACAGGTGATATGTGGTGAGATTATACAGAAAGGTAGTCCGCTAGAGCGATAGACGGGTAGATTGGCAGATAGATAAACGGATAGACAGGTAGATTTAGTGACAGATAGATATAGATAGATCGATCGATAGCTAGGGCTGTGCACAGATAGATAGAAAGGTAGACAGGTTGATTTACAACAAGAAAGATGGATACAGAGATGGATTAGTCATTAGTCGATAACTAGACAGGTAGATATATAGATTATACATATATTATGTCTATATATATATATATTATACTATATATATATAGATATATATATATATAGATATATATATATATATTTAGAGAGATAGACAGATAGATAGATAGGTAAGTAGGTAGGTGAGTGGGTGGGTGGGTGGGTAGATAGATACATGGGCACAGCACAGAGATAGACAGGTAGTCAGATATTTTGCCAGTTAGTAAGTAAGTGAGTTAGCTAGCTAGCTGTTAGTTAGTTAGTTAGTTAGTTAGTTAGTTAGTTAGTTAGTTAGTTAGTTCCTAGTTAGTTAATTAGTTAGTTAGATATAAGTTCTCAAGTCAGTAAGTAAGTAAACAAGTAAGTAAGTTAGTTAGTTAGTTAGCTAGTTGGTTAGTTCGTCATGACAAAGTTAGTTAGTTCGTTCGTTAGTTCATCGGTTGGTTGATTCGTCGCTTAGTTGGCTAGTTGGTTAGTTGCTTCGTTACCTACCTACCTACCTACCTACCTACCTACCTACCTACCTACCGACCCACCTACCTACCTACCTACCTACCTACCTACCTACCCACCCACCCACCCACCCACCCACCGACCGACCGACCTACCTACCTCCCTACTTACCCACCCACCCACCCACCGACCGACCTAGCTACCTACATCCTCAGATACTTGTCCGCCTGGTCGAAGAAATCCGCATCGNNCACCGACCGACCGACCGACCGACCTTACTTCCTGATTTATTTAGTTCGACAATAGACCGCAAGTTACTCGTTCTGCTGCTCAAACTAGCTTTTGTGCCCGGCCCCAGTAGACTATGGATTGACAATACGAGTGAGAGGCCAATGAACAAGCACAGCCGCAACATCCATGCTGCCCTGGTGCGGCACCAGATTTTGTGNNGAATGGACCAATCAGTGGCCTTCACCGTTCAGGGTTCAAAGTCGGGGGGTTTCGGAATGTTGACATTTTAGGATGTAAGAGATTCGGAGTGTGAGTGTGGAGGGCTCCAAAAAGCTGGACCCCAGAAGAGTACGTCGTCCCGGAAGAAGCCCC
>CAJNJA010012018.1:0-12938 GCA_905231915.1 Symbiodinium necroappetens | reverse complement strand
CCCCTGAGGCTTTCGCATCGGACGCCGGGTTACGAAATATCAGATTCTGAGGGTTTAGGGTTTAGGGTCCAGGGTTTAGGGTTTAGGCTTTCGGAGGCTCCTGGTAGGATTGAGGTAAAGCTTACTATAACTAGTGCCAGCTCATCCTACACCTATCCATAGGCCCCTAAGTAGTTCTTTTTTGGGATAACTTTATAGGATTCCAAACACGAGCCACAAAAAGGAACTACTTCGGGGCCCATGGGTAGGCCCTAGACTCCAGAACCGAACAGCGCTACATCTGAAACCTTTCGAAACCCCGAAACCCCCCAAGAATGAGAGAGCCTATTACCCTAAAGCCAGAGGACCGTGAACATGTTTAGGGTTTAGGGCTTTAGGGTTTTAGGGTGGCAACCACTCAACACCTAAAGCCCTAAACCTAACCGTCAATCTCAAAACTGAAAAGACTCGGGTAACCTGGAAGAACTAAACCGATTGCTCCGTTTGGCCGTGAAGTTCGCGCGACAGATTTATCCTTGCGCGGAGAGACCCGCGGCACGCGCGGTAGACCATGCGTCGGTGAGGATATGTACTTGGGTAGTTCTCTAAATTAGGACCCCTTTGGGGATGATTTTTCTAAGGGTGCCGTACTTTACGGGGAATCTAAAGACGTGGAGGTAACCCGCCTAGCACAGTCCACTCCTGCACTCACTCTTATGTCCTCATAAATCAGCAGCCCCTTAGGGACGGACACCTTGCCAGTTTTGTGGCATCATGGCAGACCGATCGTCGCTACAAGGCCATACTACCAAACAGTACCAATGTAGTGTCAGTCAAACAATAACTAACAAGGCAGATGAAGTCAAGCAAGCACGTGGGGAAAACATTGTAAACAACTTTGACACGGCACAAAGCTGGTGACAAACAAGAAAGCGAGTACGCTTGATCGTAATGTTGGAGATTAATTAGAGGAAACTACAGGTGGGGAGTTCAGGGTATATAGGGCTTCTATAATTAGGCTTCTATCAGGTATATAGACCTTCTATAAGGCTCCTATAACGGTAACTACCCACCTGAAAATGTCCTAGAATTAAGCGCGCAGTAGCCCAGTCTGTACCTCACATCCCTGCATGGTCACCGGACACGCCTTGACGAATATAGGAGCCTTAATAATTCGAAGAGGGCTTTGGGTATGTTTCAATCCCTAAAGGGTCCAAAACACTCGATAATTAGGTACTTAGGTTTCGGATAGTAGTTATGTAGGTTTCTATTTGGGAGATTATGACCTTGAGGAACAGTATTGGCAATTATTCAGGCTCCAATATTAGATGGAGATGCTTCAAGTCTCCAATTGCCAGAGGCATGTGCTGTAAATGGTAGTGATACACGCCGTCGTTGAATGGGCCGCGGCTTGCTGGCAACCGAACATGTAAAGGGTTTACAATTAAGGGTTAGTTATCAACCAACCGCTCCATGTACCAGGTCAAGCTAGTAGAAACTCTGGACGGAAGGGGCTCAAGTTTCATCACTAGGACTTTAGGGCCAATGTAGGTACTACATAGATTCATGGCTGCTTCGGGTACAGGCTTCGTGGTGCTGGTGATCACGATAAAAAGCATCGAAACCATTACCTAGCCTCTCACATGAAGTAGAGCTTCTCAGAACAAGTATCCCCATATGGACACTCCCAACTATACTCATAAGAACCCTATGTATAAATTTCGTGAAAAATGAACCCTATAGACTTCCGCCGCGCTCCAAGTGCTCTTCGAAGCTCGGCAGTCGAATTGACGTAGAGCTCAGTTTACACGGCTCCTAAACTTGAAACCCTAAGCCCTAAACCCTAAACCCTAAAACCTACACCGTAAAGCCCTAAAGCCCTAAACCCTAAGCCCTAAACCCAAGAAAACCCCTAAACTTTAAACCCTAAGTCCGAAGCCCAACACGCCCTACACCCTCAACCCAAGCCTAAACTCTAAACCGCCCAAAACGCCCCTTACCCTTACGAATCACACGGTTTAGGTGTAGGGTTTTAGGGTTTAGGGCCTAGAACTCCCAAGCCGGCCCTAATCAGTTGACACACCAGGCCTTCGGCCGAAACTGCGTCAGTGGGATTATCAGCAGCTGTGAACTTGAGAGGTGTTCATTGCGAGATACCGAATTGAGATATTTGCTAATTTCCCTTCTTCTTCGACATAGAGCCGGAACTGTAAATAAATTTGGGGACTGTTGAAACCGACATCTAGATGCTTTTGTCTAGCACAACCTGGCGTTCTGCTAGCGGTTTAGGGTATGGGATATGTGCTGACTGTAACTGCTTGAGATTGGCATTGCTTTCAGGGTCAGGGTTTAGCCTGTAGGATAACTGCTCATGCTAACTACCTGTATCAAGTGTTCTGTTTAGGGCTCATAGGGTTTAGGGGCTTAGGCTAAGTCTTCATCTTAACATACCTGCCGGATACATGTGCTCCCTCTTTTTCGGTATGCTTTGCGATGGAAGAAGAGTCCAGTTTAAAGTAACTGCCATATATACAGAGGTCATTCTTCAAGCTAACCCTAAACCCCTAAACCCCTAAACCCTAAACCCCACACCCCAAAGCATTCTTTAGGGTTGATGTCCGGATCCCTGTTAGAACCGGTGGCTCATTGCTTTTGGTTAGGGTGTTAGGGTTTAGGGTTGAGGGTTTAGGGTTGACGGTTCAGGGTTTAGGGTTTTGGGTTATGGTGTTAGGGTCAGCTACCGGCAACCGTACTATACCAGGGTTCTGTAAGGGTTCTTTAAGGGTGTCATAGGATTCCATAGGACTTCTTTTACTAGCAAAATTATAACTCTATAGACCCTGAACCCTAAACCGTCTTGCGGGATTTGAGGTTTGGGGTTAAATGCGGGGATTGCGATACTACAAGGCAGAAAGGTGGAATAATATGGGCAACCATGACCCTAAAGCCAAAACGATTGAACCTCAATCAACTACCAAGACTATTCTTCAGGGTCCCCTATCGGAAGTAGACTATGATATGACCACAAACCCTAATCAAATTTCTCAGGCCCCTCTTTTGGAACAGTGGATAGACAGGATCATCATATCTCAGTTTCAGTGTGGCCTCAAGCCTCAATCCCAAACCCTAAACCCTGACCCTTAGGCCCTAAACCCCAAACCCTAAACCCAAGAAACCCTAAAGCCCCAAACCCTAAAGCCTACAGCCTATACCCTAAACTCTAAACCTTGCACCCTATACCCCAGGACCCTTTAGCCCAAACCCTGAACCATGCAGTGGTGGGGCTGAAATTTCGGGTTTAGGGTTTAGGAGCTCTGGGGGTGAAAGGTTTAGGCGGTTTCGGGTTTACCCCCCAACAGAAATTGAAAGGCTAAGCCCTGGAAAACAGCTAAGATGACTTACACAGCTGAACACCTCACTTGCCTTAATCATCTAAGCAACGATACCTAGGCTGGACCTGTTATACGGGGCCTTTAGCAACTAGAAAATATTACATTGGGGGGGGGGGTACTGGTAGTGATGCTTCTGTTTTGCGATAAGTATACAATGCAACGGCTACGCGGGGATATTGCTAGTAGTTATTGAGATTCTTCATGGCAGTTCTCTTCGCCGGTTCTGCGTGCGATGCCTCCGGACACAGGAGGGTGCGAGTCAAGCTTCGTGGGCTTTACGGTGTGTAGGGTTCAGGGTTTAGGGTCTAGGGTTTAGGGTCTAGGGTTTAGGGTTTAGGGTCTAGGGTTTAGGGTTTAGGGCTTAGGGTCGAGGGGTTTAGGGTTTGGAGTTTTGATCCCGAGGGCGTACTAACCCAAACCCTCTGGAGGATCCAACAAGTAGATCCCTTAAGCATTAGGTTCTACCTGTGCGATCCTCCCACCAGGGATCTGAAAAGGGGCCATCATAGCTAGATTAGGGTTTGGGGTGTGCTATCGTCACATTCTGCTACCTATGATGAGTAGGGGATACCAGTATACTACTTATTCAGAGCTCTGCGCATCAGTTTTGGGTTTTGGGGGGGGGGTATTCAAAGCGGCATGCAGAATGCAGAAATAGCTAGCTATGGAACCTTGCACACTACACTCTCGGGGCACGGCTCCGAATTTTAAGGTTTAGGAACAATGGTGCGGGGTAGGCAGGGCGAGCTAGAACAGGCTGGGGCTCTGTACCCCCCCAAACCTGGTTTCTGGAAGTGAAACACTACGGTTGATGATCTAAATTCTGCACCACATAATCAGGAATATACCGTAATTCCCATGATTTAGGGTCCAGAAATTAATGCAGGATTTGTATCATCAACAGTATGACTCTGAACCTGTAAATCCCCTGACCAACCCGGGACCAACCCCAAACTCTGAACCCCAAACTCCAACCCCTAAACCCTAAACCCTGAACCCCTAAACCCTAAACCCTCAACCACTAGACCCTAAACCCTAAACTTTAAACCCCTAAACCCTAAACCCTCAACCCCCAAACTTCAAACCCTGAACCCCTAAACCCCTTAACCCCTAAACCTGGAATCCGGAATCCCAAAGCCTAAACCCTGATAAACGCACATGACCGACCAAAGCCTCGATGCAAGGCTACCTTGGCTGCGGCGGAGCGCTTTGGGGGAGTAGGGGATTAGGGGGAGTAGGGGTTTAGGGTTTTACGGTTTTAGGGTGCGGGGCTTCAGTGGTTTAGGCCTATATGCCCTAAAACCTAAAACAATAAAAACCTAAACCCGGTTTAGGGTTTTGTAGGGTTTAAGTGTTTTTTTGGCGGCTGCGGGTTCAGAGGAGGGGAGTAGGCTCTGGGTTGATGCTAGGATTTAGTGTTTCGGGTTCTGTGGTTCAGTGTTTAGCTTGGGTTTAGGGTTTAGGGGTATCGTGGCTAAGGGTTTTTAGGGGCTTCAAGAGAAAACCCTATGTTAAAAGGGCTCCTAGGCACGAATTGGACTAAACCCTAAACCCTAAACCCTAAACCCTAACCCCTAAACCCTAAACCCTAAACCTAACCCCTAAACCCTAAACCCTATCCAAGCAGAGCTTACTCAGATTCTACTGCCAATGCTCCCGGCTTCTCCCTGGAGGTCCGAGAGCTGCAAAATACTCTGTGTGGGACTTTCCGAAAGCTAGGGGTACCTTATTTTGGGGTTTAGGGTTTAGGGGTCAGGGTTTTGGGTACCTTATTTTGGGGTCCTTAAAAAAAAGCATCCTGCTATTTAGGGTACTATATTAGGGTCCCCTATTCGGGAAACCCCCGTGTAGTCTTTGGAAGTATGTGAGCTACTGAACCCAAACCCCTACCCCATAAGATGGAGGCCCTAGTAATTCGAATAGGGTTTGGGGGCCATTCTTTAGCATGCGTAGTTAAAATAAGGAACCCTCAAGATAATATAGGCAATTACTGAGGCCCCTATATTACATGCCCCAAACCCATCACCCTTGGCCCCTATCACGGCTGAGAACCCTAAACCCGAAACCCAAAACCCCAAACCCTAAACCCTAAAAAAAGGCTGAGCAGCGTGTAGTCTGGTATCTGGTCCGCCACGGCGAGGCGAACATCGGGCTTCTGCGGGACGGCGGGCAGGCTGCGGAACATGCCTGGGATCGAGCTTCGAGGCCCGAAATGAACCGATCCAGGGTTTACAGTTTAGGGGTTTAGGGTTTCGGGTTTAGTCCCTATTTTAAAATAACCCTAGGGAACCCAGAGAAGCCTTTCAACTCCCTTATCCCTTGATTTTTAAGGTTTAGAGGTTTAGGGTTTAGGGGTTTAGGATCTAGGGTTTACAGTTTAGGGGTTCCGGAGCCTAGAGAGGGGTTTATTTTGGTTTGACTAGAGTAAGCTGAAGATCTAGAGCCCAATACTTGTTAAGGGTGATTTGTGACTCATAGCCTCCACAGCAGTTCCGTTTCTGTTTTTGCATGTTATAAGCGACTGATAAACCCTAAACCCCAAACCCTAAACCCCTAAAGCCCTAACCCCTAAACCCCTAAACCTTAAACCCACAATGGAGACTATAGGTGAGTACGTAGTCAGCACCGCTTCGTGGGAGGTGTCTTCGTTTGAAGCGCGATACACACAACCCTAAACCCCTAAACCCCAAAAGGCCTAAACCCTAAAGGCCCTAAACCCTAAACCCTGCACCCTAAAAGGCCCTAAACCTTAAACCCTAAAGGCCCTAAACCCCTAAACCCCAACGCATGAGGCAGGGCCCCGGCCTCCTTTTCCCAGATTCCATCAAACCCTTACCACACCCCCAAAACCAAGAACTACGGTTGATGATATAAATCCTGCATTACCCATAATAAGCAATATACCAGAATTCCTATAGTTTAGGGTCCTTAAGGTAATGCAGGATTTGTATCTTTAGCCGTATGTTCGAGTTCTCCCCCGCGCCATTCTTGTTGGCAACAAGTGGCCAGCAGATGGGCTCCCCGGCAAAGAATAGGTTTATCAGGGTTTAGGGATTAGGGATAGAGCTCCGAGTCTTGATGACCGAAGTAGTGTCACTGAACCTGCAACTTAATTTAGCTGCTGTTCAAGACATGCGCTCTGCTGCCACGACAGTTAGTGTTGATACTAGAGTATTTATCCGGTTGTTCCTTGAACTTCGCAAGTCTCCCTAACCCTCAACCCTAAATCCCTGAAGCCGTCACTTAGGGAAAAGGAGGCTAAAGCTCAAACTTCCAGAGCCGAGGCCCTTGAATACAAAACCACACGCAAGCTAAGCCTCTAGCCCTAAAGCCTCAAGCCCTTAAAACAACAGAAACTGCAACAACAACAAGAAGAAAACACAACATCCAGAACAGATGCCGTATGGCGTGGACGGTGACGCTGATCTTGCAAAAGACGACGTTCTTTGTCTGCAGCAAGCGACGTGTGCCAACTCGGGCCTCCGGTGATGATGCGGCTGACTAAAGTTAAGCTGCAGCAGGACCCGTTAGGTTAGTCATGTTGTAGCCTTGGGCAACATACTCTCTGAAAGTAAGGTTTAGATTCTGGATCGGAATTACTGGAAAAGGCCTGGCCGTTTCTTTCTTTGTCCTACTGACAGTCCATGCGGCTCCTCATCTTTCCTAGTATAGTATAGCATAGAATGTTTCGGCGGATAATGAGCACCAAAGTGCAAGTAGGGGGCACTAGGGAGTTCCATTACCAACTAGTCACAGCCCCGCTTTAAACAAAATCCCTATCCCATGTCGGGAAATGCTTCAGTATAGGATAGGTATACACCATTAACGACCATAACAAGATGTTGTTTGGAACTACTCACACGCCTATGGCAGCTGCAGCTCCACGCACACATTGCCCACTTCATCACTGGGATCTGTCCGGGACCCTTTCCCTGCGATGAGCTCCGAGCCCTCAAGCCTTCGTTGCTATCGTTAGTATCAGCAACTTTGTTGTGTGATTTCTGTTGATATAAGGTTACATGATGTATACTCAGTAACTCCTAGGATTGCGATTATCATCCTAACTGTCATTCTATACTATTAACATCTATTAACATTGTTGTCGGTCCTCCCTTCCCTATAAAGACCCCACGTTGCCTCCAATCCTCGCGCATCGAGGAGCGCTGAGAAGAACGCTGTGGCTTCACCTGCATCTGCGACATCTGCGCCAGGCAGTCCTGCCAGGATTCGCAGTTGCGGGTTTAGGGTTTGGGGTTTGAGGGTTTAGGGTTTGAGGGCTTAGGGTATAGAGTTTAGGGTTTGAGGGTATTTTGAATGGCTCAATCAACTCTTAAAGGGGCTAAGGAGGAGGAGCTTATGGCTGAAAGCCCATGTGAAGCAGGGTGATTACAGCTGTCGTGCTAGCACCTCCGCCAGACAGTTGAAACATCATCACCTGAATGCCCTCGAAGTGACGAACAATTATGGTCTTCTGGCACGAAACATCCGTAGCCCATGTTGCAAGTTTGTGGGGTTCGCTGATTCACGAATTGGGGTTCGAGGTTCACTTCTTTTTTGGGCAAACCGCCCAAATTCAACCGCAGGAGACCTCAATTTATCAATCCCAGCGCAGAGAGCATTCCATGTACAGCTCGGTCCTGCTGATCTTGTAGGACTTCCTGCAGTGGTCGCGGTTAAGGTTTCTGGGTTTCCGAGCTCGGTTACCTACCCAAAAACCCAAAGCCTTGCAAGGAGTCGTGCTGCGTATATTGCTAGGGTCAGCCCCAGACCCTGTACTGTAATTTACATGAATCCTACTATTTTGGGGTTATAGGGACACGATTTCTCAATCAGGTTCCTACATTACCCAAAGTGTCCATGTACCCAAATAGTATGCACTTGGGCCTTAAGAGTAGTCCCTATGCAGGTACTTTGGGGCCAAAGTATATACTATTCGGGTACATGGACCCTTAGGGTTATATTTGAAGGAGGAGACACCGATGCAAACGGGTCGGAGGAGCTGCTGCGAGACTCCACCCGAAGTGAAGGTCACGAATCGCTGACATTAGGGTTGAGGATTTAGGGTTTTAGGTTAGGGTTCCAGGGTTTAGGGTTCTAGAGTTTTAGGATTAGGGTTTAGAGTTTTAGGGCTTAGGGTTTCAGGATAGCTGACAACAGCGTATCGCATGTTGCGGAGCTCTGATGTTTCATTCCTCGGCTTTACCTAGAACAAAAGCCTTTGCATCGATCACAAGCTATCAAAGTTCAGCAAGCCTGTGAGATAGCTCTCCACCTGGTGCTCGGGACTATCCGAATTTGTTTGCCCACATTCCATTTCTATCTTCTTCAATAACCGGGCCAAAAAGCTGAAACACTTTCTACTCTAGAATAGATATATAATAGGCCAGCAGACACCAAGAAGCTCGCGGTTACATGCCCGGAACCCAAGCCCAAGCCCTAGAGGGTCGGGGTTTGGGGATTTAGTCGGATTTAGGGTTTAGGGTTTTAAGACGCGAGGTTCTAGGATTAGGGTTTAGGGATTTAGGGTTTATATAGGGTTTAGGATTTAGGGTTTAGGGGTTTAGGACTTTCACCCCAGATCCCTAAATCAAAGACCTTGAACCGCAAACGGTGCAAATGACCGAACCACGTGCTTGAGGCTGAACATAAACCCGAAACTGCCAAACCTATTTCAGGGCCCCAAGAAAGCACATAAGCCAAAAGTAGCATAGGGATATCACATATAAACGCCCTTATAATGAAGCCCAGTAAGGTAGGGATATCCTTATAAAACGCTTATGCTTATGTCCTTGTTGCGTCCCTAATACTTATTAGAGCCAAGATGCCCACATGGCATACATCTGCCTCGGTACGGAGCTTTCTGGAGCTCTCGAATATCTATAACTTTATTCAAACTCCATCGCTAGAGTTGCAAAACTGCGCGGGATTTCTACACGGTTGCACGTGGCTGTAAAGGTTGTGCACACATATGTACATACATACATACATACATACATACATACATACATACATATCGATACAACTACGTGATATCTCTTTGCTATCGGCAGGGGCAAGGATTTAGAGTGGTACTTCAGCAGCGCTATAAGCTAGTACCCATAAATAACAATGGCACATGTCTTCCCATGATTAAAAGCTCTAAACTAAGACGGACAAAGCGCTACTGTTGGAGGACCTAGGCTACCATGTGCGCCGGGGTTACATAAACAATCCACGGGCTCATACCTCGACCGAAGGAAGACTAATTAGCCGTGTCGCTTCAAGTTCAAGCAGGAGTTCATTTTCATGAATGCGAACAAGTGGGGTTTACGGCTAAATGCAGGAGCCTCAGTCATCAGCGAACAAGTGCAAACAGATCCATGCACAACACCGAGAGAACAACAACAAGTAACCGCACCGAACATTAGCTTTAAAGCAGAGACTAAACCTGAGCATGTTCAAAGCCCAAGGTTTTGACACAGTGGGATTTGGGCTTTGTATGGCTTTATGCAGGCTGCGAAGGCTTCAGCGCTGCACAAAAGCCAACTCCATAACCCAAGAAAGCACGAAACCAGACCCGAAACCTCACAAGCGTAAACTCAACAACTCCTGAACCCTAGAACCGTAAAGTCAACCCTATAAAGCCCCCAACCAAAAACCCTAAAGCCCAAAAACCGCCAAAACCCAAAAAACCCTAAAGCCTAAAGCCCAAAAAGCGCGAAACCCTAAACCCCCAAGGATTCCCCAATTATTACCTAAGCTTAAAGATTCCGGGTTCTCCCACCCTAAGCTTTAGGGTTTGGGTTTAAGGTTTTGTTTAGGTGCAAGGTTAAAGGTTTAGTGTTTAGGGTTTAAGGATCAGGGTTTAGGGTTTATAAGGTTCAGGGATTAGGGTTTAAGGTTTAAGGTTTAGGGTTTAAGGTTTAGGGTTTAAGGTTTATAGGGTTTTAGGTTTAGGTTTAGGTTTTAGGGTTTAGGGTTTAGGGTTGCCTAGGGATCCATGTGCCCAAATTGTATATACTTTTGCCCCAAAGCACCCAACTAGATACTTTACGGAAAGTATGCGAACTATGGTACACGGACGCTTAGGGTAAGGGTTTAAGACTTGAAGGGTTTAGGGCTTAAGGTTTTACCTGCAGCCCGCCCTCCAACAAAATCTATATTTTAAGGAACCCTTGTTATGGCTGCTGTATAACGTTCCTTAAACAAAAGTACGCTTTTTGGCCACAGGCCACAAGGGTTCAGGGTTTAGGGAAGGACATCTGCACACAAAGCAGCTCAGTTCTGATAGGGTTTGGGGGCTTTCGTAGGGCATCACTTTAGGTCTTATGAGCGGCTTTAGGGTTTAGGGTCTCAAGTCCTATAAACGGCTTGAGGGTTTAGGATCTAAAGTCTTATAAACTGCTACCGCCTTAAAGCCTGTTCAAGATCCCCCTAAACTGACAAGTACTACGATCCTGAATGAAGCGATTCTGGAGCCTTGGCGACTCTCTAACTCCAGGTAGGATACATGCTGATATCGTGGAGCTTGTCCAGTACCGAGTCCTGCAACCACAGTTTCGGGTTTAGGGTGCAGTGTTTTGGGGTTCTACCTTGGCCTCAAAACCCCCAAAATAAAGGAAACTACAGGTGGGGAGTTTAGGGTCTATAGGGCTTCTATAGGGATCCTAAAAGGTATATAGAGCTCCTATAACGGTAACTCCTACCTGAAAATGAAAATGTCCTAGACCTAAACCCTAAACCCTAAATGAGATTTTACAAAGAGATCAGAATACGGAACCCTTAAAGGGCAGGGTCTTTTGGGCCGCAGGTAGGGTTGAGGCTCCGGATGGAGGGTTTATGCGCCCTCCATCGTGAACCCTACACCCCCAAACCTTCTAAACCCCAAAACTCTAAACCCTAAATTACTAAACCGCTAAACCCTATAACCCTAAAATCCCTAAAGACCCTAAATCCTAAAACTCCTCAAAAGCCTCAACTCCAAGGGTTGACGACAAAACATCTCGAGCTTCTTGGGCCTGGATTGACCTAACGCCCTTAGTCGTTACAATGGTTCATACGTTTCGAGAGCATCTGAATCATATGATGGGAAGCCAAGCGCGCCTTATAAGATGGTGTGTTTTGGATGCCACATCATTATCCCAACTACGGGCACCCCAATCCCCATCGATACCCCACCGACACATCGATAATGATTCAGAGCCCTAAACCCAAAATCCCTAAACCCTAACCCCCTAAACCCCTCAACCCCTAAACCGCAAAAACCCGTAAGCCCTAAACCACCTAAACCCCTAAACCCCAAAAGCCTAAACCGCAAAACCCCTACACCCCAAAACCCTAAACCACCTAAACCCTAAACCCTAAACCCTAAACCCCAACACCCTAAACCCTCAAACCCCTCAACCCCTCAACCCTAAACCCCTAAACCCCAACACCCTAAACCCCTCAACCCCTAAACCCTAAATCCCTCAAACCCCTCAACCCCTCAACCCCTAAACCCTAAACCTCTAAACCCCTCAACCCCAAAACCCTAAACCCTAAACCCTAAACACCTAAACCTCTAAACCCCAAAAGCCTCAGTTAGCAGCTCGTTCTTGGACCCGGAACTACAGTTGCGGATAGAACTCCTGCATTACCTTGCGGACCCTAAACTATGGGAATTATGGTATACTCCTTATTATGGGTAATGCAGGATTTATAAACATCATCAATAACCCGGTCTCCGGCTCCTCCATAGAGTCCTCTCGTCGCAAGAACCCTCGGTCCTCTGCTTTAGGGGTTTAGGGTTTAGGGGTTTAGGGGTTTGGGGTTTAGGGGTTTAGGGGTTTAGGGGCTTAGGGATTTAGCGTTAAGGGTTTAGGTGGTTTCTTTTAAAGGTTACAACTTGAGCTTCGACTTGAAGGAGGGGACTTGGTAAGGGGACGGTAGGCAGGATTGTAAGGACCCTCAAAACCCTAAACCCTCAAAACCCTGAACCCTCGAACCCTCAAACCCTAAACCCTGAACCCTAAAGTCTCAAAACCATGAACCCTCAATATATTTGTTTTATCCTTGGGCTTCTGGGGCTTCTTGGGTCTAATGTTTCGAATCTTGCGGTGCTGGGGTCGACGTGGCGCTTCGCAGCTTAGCACGTTTAGGGCCTGTGGCTTCGGGTTTGGAGGTTGAGGCTTTGAGGGCTTTGGGTTTAGCCGCATGCCTCTATTAAAGGTTTAGGGTTTGGGGTTTAGGGTTTACATAAGCTCCTTTTACAGGAGTTTACGCTTATTTTGGACTTGTCTAGCCTGGGTTTAGGATTTAGGGTTGAGGCTTTCGGGCATTTTGTCTGTCGTTCGAGAACTGCAGGGTTGAATGGTGTAGGTGGGCACTTCAATGCCCACTTGACGACAAGGCCAGACACCCAGAGTCCCCAAAATAGAGGCTTGAAGAATTCGAAGAGGCTTCTGGGGTAACCCTAAACCCTAAACTTTATATATATATATATATATGTATGTATATATATATATATGTATGTATGTATATATATATATATGTATATATATATATAGAGTCTACGGTAGGTATGATAGGAACTCCAGGGAGTGTAATTGT
>CAJNJA010012017.1:0-13350 GCA_905231915.1 Symbiodinium necroappetens | reverse complement strand
GGGGGGGGGGCTAGGCTTTACGGTTTCGGGGTTGTTTCGAAAATGCAGAGGCCTCAGAGCCATCATGGTTCGGCATTCGGGATTATCCTACAACCCACGTTATGGCACCAACAGCATCCCAACACCTAAGCCGTCTGAATTCTGGCACCGTGCACTCCTCGCAAAGCCTTGTAGCAACACTGACAATCTCGATGTCTCGCAAAACCACGGCCTGCGAAGACGAAACACCGAAACCCGATCCTGCGAGGTGGCTCTCCCAGCTGCAAGATCGGGGTTTAGGGTTTAGGGGTTTTGATCTACTCTAAACTCACACCCCCACTCCCGGAAACTGCCCAGCCCCTATAGAAGATGCGCGTCGACGTAGAGGAAGCGGCCTGGTGCTGCCTTCTCCAAGAAAGACGTCAGCTCGGTCCTCGGTCGCATATGAGACATTTTGGGGAGTAGTGATCCTACGTGATGCATTTTGGACATGGTCAATTCTGTTTGTTTGTTGATGGGGGGGGGGGGGTTCTGGGTTCGGGTCCAGGGTTTAGAACGCAAGAAAGCACATCTAGGATTTAAGACCGGGACCGAGACTTTAGAGCAAACCCTGAACCCTACATCATCAATCCCTAACGCTAGAATAGGAGCCTTAGCAGTGAAGGTCGATTTCTATACTGTAATTATGCAGGGAACCGTGATAGGGCGAATGAAATGACCATCAATCCTACAGCCTCAAACCCAAATCCGCACTTTCTGTTCAAAGTGTAATCTCTGGCACAACAAGGCACGCAGTAGAAAATGACAAGCCTGAACCATTGCCAAGCGTCGGCGCTAGGCAGGTAGTAAAGTCGGAGGACATCGGATGAAAGAGTAAACCTTCAAGGATGGCTTGCTGGAGATAAGCGTCGAGGGGCCTTCACAGCAGACCCCAGTTACCTATATGGTAGGATACTGGCCTTAGTGTGTATATAGTAATATAGTTATTAGGAACGGTAACCGACTGTTTTGGCAACTGGGCTTCTAGGGTACGCTTTGGAGTTTGCTGTTTCGCACGATGATAGGGTTCGGTTTTCGAGTTTATGTACCCAAAAGCGGCTCCTCCTTGCAAACAGGCACGAAATCTGACCCCATATCCCGCATCCTTGGATCGAATTCCGAGTTTCGGGTCCAAAAAATTGAAGCTGCTGTATCTCAAAGCATCAGGCTTTTTCGGGTGACAGGGTCTTAGGGCTCCAGGGTGTTAGGGTTTCGTAGATTTAGGGCAATTTAGGGTTCAGGGCTATTTAGGCTTAGGGGTTGAGGTTCCAGGGCGAAGGGGTCTCGCCCGAGGCCAAAATTATCTTTCTGCTGCAGCACATCTTTTTGTCTCTAGCATGCGCAGCCTTTGACCGCAAGCCAGGGCCCGAATGTGCAAAATTGAACTTGCCACCTCAAGTTTCTCATCTCCTGGGCGAATCAGACACCTTCACACGAGCTACAATCAAGTCCACGAACTGACAACGGATCATCCTGATATGGCCCGCAACAACTAGACGCCCCGACCAAAAGTAGCCGCGGACGTTGACAGCAGCCAAGATCGAGCAGTCCCATACGGCAGAAGGTTTTTGATCACGACATTCGGGTCGGGGAATGGGTTCCCAGAGAGCCGTGAACACTTCGCCTGGGTCAAGGCTTTCTTTCCGCCGAGGGCTCAAGGCTTGAGGTTGGGAAGCTTTTGGCTTAGGCTACACGGTTCAAGTTGATTCGGGCATGATGACAGTGCTGCAGGACGTGCAATACTCCCTTTCGAATGTTCATTAACCCAAATGATCTTCAGCATGCAAAACAGAAGCAGCAGGAGTTGCATTGCGCAAAGCGATAATAGCACAAATAAATATTCCGTTTCGAATGTTCATGAACCCAAACGACCTTCAGCATGCATGCGCAGCAGCAGCAGCAGCAGCCGGATGATTAGTAGGGACGGCTTCACCACATGAGCAGCACAATTAGCACCAGCAGCAGGGTCCTGAGCAGCACTGGGATTTACATTGTTTCGTTACATAAAGAAGGATTTCGTCCAAGAAGCCTCAGGCGCGAGGTAGTCCGGGCAGCACTGCCAAAGGGTGTGCGCGTGCACGATGGGCGAGCGTGCCCCAACCATTCTGCAAACCTTCTCCTCGGCGCCTTCGACCTTAAGGTGTGGAGTGTCATGCTGGTGGTCAGCAAGCAGGGGGCCGTAGGTTAAGTTCTAGGGCTTCAGGTTGTGCTTTGACCGCGACTAGACAGCTGCTCCAGGCAATAGATAGTAATGACATAGTAGTCGCCACACAATCTAGCGTTGGAGCACTCTAAAATTCTAAAGTTTTGAGCTCACTAAGCTGAAGGAAGCAGATCCAAGGCGAAAGATTGTTCGGTCGCGCGAGGGCAATTCCGGGTGGCTCCAGTGCCGCCAAGCGAAAATTCACTTGGCGGAAGTCAGCCTATCAGTAAGCAGGCAGCACGGACAGGGACGGGGTGCTAACAAGGCCTGCATCGACGAATTTCCTGATTGGAGTGACAACACCTATACTGAAGAAAATCTGAGGGACTGTCTGCAAAAAACTCCCGAGGTAGGATACCATCGTACACAATGCAACTCATCTTTCAATTTCTGTGCAGACGTGACCCTGCTTTGGGCCCTACGTGTGTCCGGAAATGGCAGCACTTGTCATCAGAAAGCAACAACCGTTTCCGGTGCAGGCCACGGAATCGTGCACGACTAACCAGCTCATGCCCACAGCTGAAGCAGGGGAAACTCCGGAACCCTTAGGAAGGCCAAGCAGAACAAGCCTCATAGGCTCGTGTAGACGGAGCAGAAACGGGTCGCGTCAGCCGCACTGCGCGTCTTGCTCCGATGCAGGTCCGAGTTTACAAGAGTGCGGTTGAAACAAGCTGCGCAAACCCGCCAACAAAGTCGCCGCATCCATTTTGGTTGGACAGGGGGTGTAGGGCTTCATTGCCAGTCGAATTTTGGAGTTGAGGGTTTGCCCTGTGAGTTTACGTGCAGTTGAAGGCTTGGCTTGGGCACTTGGGGTTTGCAGGTTCAGGTTAGTGACATATAAGATGCTCGCTTCGGCTTCGACCATGCGTTTGGGCTCCTAGTTGATTCGACCTCCTGATCCCAAGGGCCTGAACTTGGGATTTCCTTTTTGTATTCCAGGTCTTCGGGTACGCTTGCTGCAGGACTCTGGAAGCAAGTGTCCGCTTGTGAGTTAGGGTTTGGTGTTGAGGTGGGTGTGCGTGTGTGTGTGTTTGTGTGCAGATTGTCTCCGAATGTTCTCGATTCGAGAAAGACACACGCAATGGGCGAAAGTGTGGCTCTAGGTGAATAATCACTACACAATCTAGAAATAACTTCACCTCGCCCATTCCAACACGGAAGCCCTACGGCCGGCCCCTGAAACCCTTTCAGGCTGTAGGCTTACAGCTCACAGGTGTGGGACAGGAAAAACTTGCCAAAGAACTTGCGAGGCACCCACGTGAACCTCTTGGATCGAAGCACATTCGCGATGGCGCAAGTAAAGTGCTTTTCGGCGCCATACTTGTTGGAGCATTCATCCACCAACTTGTAGTCCACAGCTTGAGGAGGGAGCGCAAAAAAGTCTGTGTGGATTTGGTCACCCATGCATGCTCCGAAGATTCCATCGATGGAGGCGTTCTCCATTGTCTTCCGCAACCACGTGTCATCCATAATTAGCACGTCTGCATTCAGCCTGATAACCCAGTCGTAGCCCTCGAACCACTTTTCCTGGTATCCCTTTTCACCGAAAGCATCTGTGATTGCCTTTATGGCGCCCTTTTGCCAACCTTCGTTGACATACTTCTTGACAGTAACGTTGCGGAAGTGAAACCGCTCAATGTCCGAACTGCTGATATTTGCCGACGTGTACAGAATCAGGTCTGAATGCTGCAACAGTGGAATCTGCTGGACCGCTCGTCCCCAGCACGGCAGGTACTTTTGGTGCGCTTGGCCTCTGTTCACAGTCAGAAGCAAAACCAATCTAACACGAGCCGCAAATTGTGAAGCCCAGGCCCAAGCCCAGACTCGTTTACCCCCAACCTCGCACACTCAGCCCAAAGCATTGAACAACAAACTTTCAACGTCGTACTTAGAACCTGGAGCTAAAACTTTGGAAACTCCAAACCTATAATGCTTGAAACTTGAAAACCTAGACCTAGACACCTAGACCCTGCCCAAAGAATGGAACCCTTGACCCTATAAAGCCCAACTCCCCCCCCACAGCATGCTGCAAGCCCGCGACCGTGAGTCTCGACCTGTCTTGCATTAACTTCAAGCCCAACTCAACAACCCCTGCCCAGCAATACCGCCAAACCACCGGTCGTTTTCGTTTAAGAATGTCAGGGAACCTGTACTAAAGTTCGTGCCTGTTGTAGAGACTCCGTTCAAAAAATACTCAGCCAGTGTCCGCATCGTACTGGAGACCCCTTGAATAAAACCGGGTTGCTCCAATGTGTCGTCATGAAGATCGCGACTCGAAGCGGAGCCTTGCAAGCTTGATCACCGCTTGAAGTCTCTATGTCGACGTAGTACAGTGGTGATTCTAAGAGGATGAAGAGACCGCGGCTCGCTGCAGAAACGTTCAGACTGTGGGTGTGTAGCGGCGCCATGCGCAGGCTCTGCAGGGTTGGCATGTTCTTGAGGGCTGCCCTGATCCTAGTTACGCAAATCAGACATGTACTTGCACTGCGGACCCCTCAAGGATTTACAGTAGGCTTGATATGAATTCATGGCTCTCCTCTGTATATTCTAGATCCATAATGAGAACTACACACCGCATGTACATCTGTGAGGATGCTCCCAGCCAAACAATACATGGTTTGGCAGGAAATCGATACTCTGGAATTGACTTCTGTCGGCATGTCGTGCTGCTAGGTATCAGGCTGTGTGGGGAGCATATCTTCGCCAAACAACATGCCGGCGCCATCAGGATTAAGACACCACCAAAACTTGCAAGCTTCGGAAAACTCCTTGGCAACGGCTCACGAACTAACAAACCGCTAGACTCATGTGAACGGTCACACTCTCGAAACCTCCTTCACTCTCACATCAGTTTCCGTGCTATGGCGTTGCTCCAACACGCCCATCACAACCGCTCTGATACTATTTTGATTTTAGATATTCTGCTCTCGCTTCTGATAGTACCTAGATTCGACCTAGATGTCTCTGTTCGAGTCTGACGCGCTCGCGACGCAAACCACACTCCGCAGTCCAGAATCCGAGCAACTACGTCTGAGTTCTGAAAGAGCAGACGTGCCTCTGAAGTCGGCACGCGTTTCCATGTCTCAACTGTGCCAGTAACTATGTCAGTAACAATGCATTTCGAATGAATGCATCGAATCTCTGGACGGCACATGTTTAAATGGCATACAGCCGCAACAATCCTCAAGCCCTTCGAACCTACTATAGTACCAAAAAGATCTGCGCTGCCTGTATGTGTTTTGATGTTGAGGCCGTGCACAGCCCGACTTTGCGGCATGTGCATACGGACACTTCACCTCCTGCTGAAGTTCTCCGAGAAGCCTTCGTGCTGAGTTGCAGGGCACACTGGCTGTCCAGGTCATGCTCCCCAGCCACACCTGCGAGCATGAACTTAAGTATAAGGTTTGCAGTTGACGCGCAGTTCCAAGTTTCCATCACGTCTTCGTCCCTAGTCTGACGAGTCTAGGAGAGAAGACTGGGAATGACCTTCATCGCAGGAGTGAAACCAGAGCGCATCAAGTTTATCCACCAATCCGTCTTCCAGTTTTTATAGTGGATGAAGACTTCCCGAACCGATGGCAGTCTCTGTGGGCGACGTGTTGGTCTCAGGCTGACGACAGGCCAATGCGGCCAGCATCCCCCTCGAAGGGACCCGTATACGGACCTTTAAAGGAGCCCCCCAAAAGAAACTTTAAGGAAGCCGCAAAGCCCTTCAAGCTGACTCTCCCAACTTGAATCCGAAAGCAGAAGCCACGGAGCGCTGGACTTCCAAACTCACTCCCCAAATTCGACCTTCGACCCTGCCCCGAACCCGAAACCAAATTACTGCCAAACCTGGCCCTTGACGTCGCACGACCACAAGTTCCGAAATCCCCCACAGTTCACTAAACCCCGAGCACTAAATCAACCCCCCCCCCCACTTCCTTCCGGCTGCCTCCAACAATCGCAAAAAATGCCGCGAGGGCATAGGCGAATTTGTGCACACCGAGCAATTGAGGCATCGCAACTACGTATCGGTTCGGCATCGGGTCTTTTCACAGGCAGCCGGAGAGGCTTGAAGAAGCATCGGAACAGTGTCTGCCTACAAGTCGGCTGCTACGAGAAGTTTCCTCTGCAACAGGACGTCCTTCAAAATGACTGTTCCGCAAGTGCCCTTGCCTAAGTGTCACCCCGGCAACACCCAATGATCTTGAGCCACCGAGCAAAAGCGAGCGTTGCGTTTACGAAGAAACTGGTTTCACCCAAGTTCCACTCTCATCACACGCAAATCTTGTGACGACAACCATCTGCATCCAACATGGCATTGGCTTCACCCCTTCCCTCCTCCACCAGCAGTCTTCCCTCCTCCAACAGCAATTCCAACTGATGAAAAAACCTATTGAAATTTTTGAACTCCACGAATCTGCAACACATTTTCCAGGTTTTCTTCCCTAAATCCGCAGCTGCGGCGCCTTCGCAGCTCAAGAACTGCTTGTCAAGCCTGGACTGCATTTTTGGAATTCGACTCTTCACTTTGGTATTCAGGACGTGTATAGGCTTTCGTGCTATTGAGGTTCAACACACAAGGAGTCGTAATATCTCATTTGTAATAGTGGTGCTCAGTTCATTGCGTGAATAGTTAAGGCAGCATCCGCTGTCAGCTGCATCTGACTGGATTCTACTACCAGGTTCCGACCACGAACGGACCAGGTACCGGGCATTTCGGGCGGGGTGTCTTCATCTCTGGCAGCATTGTAGTATCGTCTTCGGGCCGCAGGGTGAAAGAACACCAGCATGGTAATTATGATGCACATACGTGCGAAAATACCAACAGCAGCAGTGGTTCGTCACCGTCGCTATGGCAGCTACAGTAGCAGCACTTGCTGTTAGGACCACTATGCACAACTCACACTGCTGCAGCAATTCTACCACTACTGCCTGCGAGAAACCGCTCAGAAATCACGATGACGACAACATTGATCAGCACTCACGCGCTAAGTACCAATCAACACCGCAGCTCAGGTCACAAAGCTAAAAAAGTTTCGGCTGGCTGGGATTTGGTGTACTGGATTGAATGCTTGAGGATGCACACTTTTAGGATTGAGGGTTTTGGGGTCATGCGCTACCCACCGGCGTGCCGGGTTTCAATAGGCATACCTGCACGGGATGTAGGCTTCGGGATCAAGACTATGTTATAAGTTATACTATATTATTTCGTTCAAAGGTTTATACGGTTTAGCGGTTTAGCCTTCACACTGCTCCAGCCGGCTCCAGCCCTAAACCCCGAAACCCTGACCGACCCCAAACCCCTGAGCCTTGACGGGCCCCAAACCATCATTTTGCCACCAGGACCTATATACCCCAACGCCAAAACGCGTTTATGGTGGCCGGCGCAAGTGCGGCAGAATTGCAGGAGGAAGATCTCACTGCAAGATTCTTGCGCCAGCACGAAGGGATTGACAGAGCCTGCTTCATTCTCCAAGGATTCCGGGTGCCGAACGTTTCAGGGCCGAGGGGTTTAGAGATGAAGAAAGGTGCTTCCCGAAGTGCTTCGACGGAGCATTCAGCAATCCAAGGGACCTAAAACCTCAAAAAGGGCACAAGGGCCTCCCGGAAGCCTCCAAGGTTAGGTTTCAGGTGTCACTTTCGGTTCTGGGCGATGGTTGAGGCCTGCAGAATCGAAGAGTTCATTGCAGGTTGTGGGGATTTGTAGCGGGTGGAGGAGGCCTTGTTGGACTTGGTTGGGTATGGTCGCACCGTGTCACTTGCCAAAGTAGTGCCAAATACCTCGTACCGTAACAGCCTGCAGTACACTCTTCTCCTGTCACAGACCATCGGAAGGGACCCCTAAACATCATACCAACAACAGCCTGCTTGAGATGAACGTTGAGACAATGACATGCTTTTCAGGTCCCACGCTATGTTGAAAGTAGGACGCTGGCTTACTTCTTCCGTAACAGCAGTGCTAAACCGAGCCTTTGGGAATCTGTAGCACATCATCGAAGATGTCCTTGTGGTGAAACAACAGCTTTCAGGGTTTAGGGTTGAATTTGCCTTCAGCAGGACCTGGAATTTCTCAAACAAACAACTCTGATTTCGCTGGCTTTATAGAGTGTGGGATGTTGGAGATTTTAGGGAAGCATCATTCGGAGCGGCATCAACCCAGAATTCCACAACACCAACATCGAAACTTTGGAGGTTTAATTGAATTTGGATGGGAAGAGGTTTTTGATGCACAGCGCCTGTGAACCCTAAACTAAGCTCAACAATCTGATCTCAGACTAAAGTGGTAGAATGAAAGCAGTCAAAAACTTCGGGGCTTGAGGCCTAAACTAAACCCAGGAGTCTGAGGCCTCGGGTTGTCCAGTGCCTCACAGTGCCTTTAGCGTGTTAGGAGTTTCGGGCTTCAAGGTCCAGGCTTCAAGGATGTGTTGACTACGTGACAAGCGAACAGCCCTCCGATGTATGATGTTTGGATCGCGAATCAACCGGGAATCCTCCGCACTCTGAGGCTAGTGCCGGCTTTCGGGCCACACCTGCGTATAGGTCTAAAGGCATCCTCAGAACAGGAAACTGGAACCATAAACCCAACAATGATCTGGATCCTTACGCCCTTTTGGCCGTAGCTATAGATGCCTAGAAGCCAATAAAGCAGGTCTATAAGATGTGTAACGGTATCTAAACACGAAGTAGCCAAAGCTGCCACGAGGCATCGGACGCCAGCCGCAGCGGAGACGACGCTTTAATCCCCATGCGTGTGGAAAGAGTCTTGTTGTCCACGGCCTCACTGACCGGTTTTCGCACTGCCGAACCCAAATCTCCGTAAACAACAGAAACACGCACACACACACACACACAGAGACACTGAGACAGACAAGCAGGCAGGCAGGCAGGCAGGCAGGCAGGCAGGCAGGCAGACAGAGACACACAGACACACAGACACACGGACACACACACACACAAACACACAAACACACAAACAAACACACACACACACACGCACACAGACACACAGACAGACAGACAGACAGAGAGTCACATTACAAGAGGCTTTGTAAACGGCTTAATTTTTGTCGGTTTAGACGGTTGCTAATCAGGGATTTTGGGGGGCTGTCAAGGTGCTTGGGGTTCAGGGACAGGAGCTGCGCATGTTCACTCTTGCGGAGATTAGCGCCATCACTGAGTGATCGGCGATGGGAATGCATTTCCAAATTGGGAGCTCTTCACAGAAAAGCCAGAGACAATGTGCTCCCCCTCCCCCCCCCCCGCCCCCTGCCAAATCTTGCACCCGTTAGGACCTCCCATTTCAGACATGGGCCCCATCCAGAGCCTCAGCCTGGGTTTAGGGTTTATCGATTCCGGGTTTAGGGTTTAGCTTTTGGGGGTGTGGGGGTTTAGGGTTTACAGCTTGGGGGTTAGAATAATAAGCCCATGCTTGAAGGCAGTTATGCTTGTGGCAAATTTGTACCCTGCTGGTGTCATTTTGCTTAGAATCTTACTCCTATTTCCTAAAAAGTCCTAAACCCCTCAACCCCTAAACCCCTAACCCGAAACCCCAAACTCCATACCCTAAGCCCTAAACCTAACAAAAAACCGAAGCGCTGAACCCTAGACCTGCTTACGTTCTCTGACGCTGGGGAGCTTCCCGGCCTCTAAACCCGGTTTTTTCGAGAAACTCGGAAACCTCAGGAGGCCTCAATCCAGTCTCACCGGAGCGGCCTTCCTCCTGTCTTGGCCACCTTAGGAGCTTTGGGGGTTCTAGGCTTTAGGGCTTAGGGGACCAAGGCTTACGAGAGTTTTAGGGGCTTTTGGGGGGTTTAGGCTTCAGGGCCTGGTGAAGAGAAGGGAGACATCTGGGAAGTACTTCGGACTGGTGGTCCCCCTTTAGACGGGGGTTCCTTACGATAAAGATCCTGCTGGGTAGTTCTCTAAATTATAGGGTGCCTTCTTTCAGGGTGCCGTACTCTTTTGGGGACCTAAAAAGGGACCCTAAATTGGAGAACTACCCGACTGTCGATGGGGATTGTGCCTTACATAGTCTCGCAGTTTGTACCGGTACGGACAGTCATGGTGAGAATAGAATGGGTAGATCGCAGTTAACGAGGTGATCAGAGCGATTCTGCTGCACTTTATGACGACGGTGATGTATAGTGTCGTGGTCACCACCTTGATGGAAGGGATCAAGACAATAATCGCCATGATGAGTGCAATGAGACACCAGTACTGCACCTCATAGTATTGAACCGAGAGCAAATCACAATTCCTATGACGAATGCATACCGGGTGCAGCAAACAGTAGTAGGCATCAAGAATGCATACTGAATAATGCAGAATGAAAGTTGCAATGATGAGGTCAATGAACGGAAATCGTCGGGTCAACGACGAAAGTCTGTAAGGGTGCGAGGCAGATAGTGAAGGAACCGAGTATAAGACCCGACTAGTAGGATCATGGCCCTAAAGGACGATTTGGGCCCAACCTGTGAACCCTAAGCCCTAGACCCGTCAACCCTAAACCCTAAACCGCTTCTATCGATCCACCGGTGCGAGGGGATTTGGCAAACTCACGCCGAAAGTAGTTAGGGTTTAGGGTTTAGGGTAAGAAGTTTAGGAGCTTAGGGGCTGAATGGGCTTTCGGGTTCATGGCCACAGGCTTGAAGATTCAGCTGGTTGGGGTTTGGGGTTTAGGGTTTAGGGTTTAGAGTCTAGGGTTTAGTGGTCTAGGGCTTGTGCTTGACGGGTTTGGGTTTCAGATTAGGGTGTGCAGCGGTTCAGAATTCAATGGCCCAGCTGACCCTAAACCCTAAACTTCAAGCCCTAACCCCTAAACCCTAAACCGCAAACCCTAAACCCTAAATCCTAGACCCGAACCCTAAACCCTAAACCGTAGCTGGCCAGGAGCAGGAAGAGGTCACCGCTCCCCCCCCGCCCCTGCCATCGACGGAGGACTCTCTCAAGCAACAGAAACTTTATTGGTGCGAGAGATGGTTCTTTTCAGCTTGCTGCTTGTATTGCTCTTATGATTCCCCTTACAAGTACGGCTGATGATATAAATCCTGCATTGCCCATAATAAGGATCATACCATAATTGCCATATCTTAATGTCCTTCAGGCAGTGGCAGGGTTTAAATCATCAGCAGTATGATTCATGGTCCCTAAACCCTAAACCCTTAACCCTGAAAAAAAGAACTCCTCCATCGGAGAGAAGATCCCATGGGCAGCTTTCATCCTGTTTCGAGAGGAGGAGTGGATGGAGCATTTTCAAGTCTGGAGATTTTGGGGTTGGTGGTTTAGGGTTAGGGCCTAAGGGCCCTACACCCCCTAAACCCTAAATTCGAAACCCGAAACGGCTTAGTGTAGCGCTTAGGGCTTAGGGTGTAGGAGGATTACGAAGATCCCACGTTTTCTCTGCCGAACTATCGGCTGTTCGTGGGACGCCTCTTGCGAGATTTCTGGGCCCGCTCACAGGAGCTATGAGGTGATTATTAGGATTTAGGTTTCAGGCTGAGCTGTTCGAGTTTCTTGAAAGGTTTGATAAACCGAACGCTCCCCGGCCACGCAGTGTTCCCTTGCCTGGAGCTTTAGCTGCTAATCTGGGCTGTGCAGCGCTGCCTGATGTTTGGGGTCTAGGGCTTAGTGATAGCAGCAAGATGATGGAAAATCGTCACCGTCTTCTTACAGGTAGTGACAATTTCAACAACTATCGGAGTTTAAATTCAGCAGACACGCGAAGATGGAACACCCTCGCCTGCGCTCTCACCCTCACCGTCATCGTCGTCATCGTCATGACCATGACGGTGACCATGATCATGACCATGACTGTGGCCGCCACCACTGCCATGACCATATCACAGTCATCACCATCATGGTGATGCTGGTGATGATTCTGATCGCCATCATCTTCATCTTCATCTTAATCTTAACCTTCTTCTTCCTCTTATTGTTATTCTTCTTCAGCTTCATCTTCATCTTCATCTTCATCTTCATCATCCCTACCTTCCTCATCAGCTCCTTCATGATCATCGTCATCGCCCTCACGGCCGACGCCCTCGTAGCCATCGTCACTGCCGTCTCTATCATCGGGCCTACGAGTCGTCATCATCTGCCTTTCCGCTTTCCCCTCATCAAAAACTCGCAGAAGAAGCAGCTGCACATCATCGTATGTCAGGTCGATTCTCTACCGCCCTAAGCCCTAAAGTTTTCCCTAAACGCTAAAGACTCAGCCCTAAACTAAAAGGGTCCAGAGGACCTGTATTCCCAAGGTCCCTGCTCGCAGGTCTCACGCCCTTGAAAAGGGTGCTAGCAAATGCAGTTTCAGGAGGCGATAAGAGCTTTGCAGGCTTCGCAACCACTCGCAAGAAAAGAGGGACTCAGGGTTTAATTGAAGTGCGCTTAGGAACTATTTTTCCGTTCCTAAGTCTTATTATACTAAACCTCCCAGGGCTTATTATAAGTATCGTTTCAATATGGTACCAAGGCTGCTTAAGTGTAGGGTGTATGGATAGGGTCGGGCGACTCCCTGACGGCCACTGACTTGACGCGATACAGCTCCCAGCTGTAAGCAGCTCTCGCCAGACACTCATCCTAAGAAATGTCCTAAACCGAACTTTAAGCCCCAAGCCTAAATCCCAGAACCAAATCCAAAAAAGGACCCAAACCCCTAAACCCTAAACCTTTAAGGGCTCTTCTACGGGCTCCTGGGTCCTAAAAAAAGCGCGCAAACAGGACCTCCTAGAAGCCGCTACAGCTCAAAAGCTCGATTCCACGGACAAACGCACGTCGTGAGTAGGTTTTTTTTTTTTAACGAGGTTTTAGATTTTGGGGGGTTAGTTAAGGTTGACGGGAGACGTGCGTGAACATAAACGGCACATGCTGCAGCTGCTGCTGCTACTGCTATCGCTGCTGCTACTGCTACTGCTACTGCTGCTGCTACTGCGACTGCTACTGCTACTGCCGCTGCTGCTGCTGCTGCTGCTGCTGCTGCTGCTGCTGCTACTGCTACTGCTACTGCTACTGCGACTGCGACTGCGACTGCTACTGCCGCTGCTGCTGCTGCTGCTGCTGCTGCTGCTGCCGCTGCTGCTGCTGCTGCTGCTGCTGCTACTGCTACTGCTACTGCACTGCTACTGCTACTGCTACTGCTACTGCTGCTA